>CABFVX010003381.1:5826-24460 GCA_902151425.1 Timema shepardi
TATATATATATATTTAAAGTGCAGGCAAGAAATTAAACAAGAAGTTCGTATTTTAGGCACACATAACCATAAATTCTTTATCTAGAAGGGGGGCGTGACCCGCATTTTAAAAACCTATTTCTTAGGGTCGTCAATTATTATAAACACTACGGAATCACCCCTCTTGGCTGTGACCTGACGACACACACATGTCTATTGTGGTGGTTCTTTATAGTAGGAATGGGGCGGTGTGTTTTTTGGAGGGTTCAATAGCTTGCTTGTGGTTCACGGATAGTGTCATGGCTGCCTAATTATTGCGGAGGGCGGGTTGGGGGTTATTACGTGCATTTGCTGAAAGGGGTGTCAGCTGATGATGAGGCGAGAGCCGTGACGCAGTCCCGCTGCTGTTGAGCTGACCCGTTGCTAGCCAGGAGCGATTCCATAGCGGTGGTAGGGGCGCCGAAAAGAAGAATACTCTCAGGGTTGTCCATTGAAGCGTGGAGCAAATCCCCCTTTGTGTATCCGTTTTCTGACATAAATAATCACGACTTTATTTACCATAGGGAGGGATGCGTTTGATAAATATTATCAATATCTATAAGATAACACTATTTATCCGTTAGCGCAAGCAAGGAATATAAATATGCCGATGATAGTAAATATGTTTATTTTTATATAAGTTGCTCCAATGACGCATTAGAACATAGCTCACCCTGTCAATAGTCAAACTTAGATGCCCTAAGCTAAAGAGAAAGTATTGTAAACGTGAAAATATATGGGGCTAATAGTTTTCTAGTAACTTGGAATAGGTAACAGAGTATATTATGATCTTTGGTGTAGTGTTTCTACTACACCGTAAATACCTATTATTTAGTTTCAGAAAACTTAGGGTTTCTACAGGCCGATCACTTACTCGCACAAAGATAGGAAGTGAGAGAAAGTCCCGGTATCATTTATTTATATAAGTAATTGTAGATATATTATAACTTTTTTTAACCTACTTATTCATTAACTATCGAGAAAGGTCCTTTTTTCGTCGATGAAAAGCAGATAGCTATTATAAATACAAACAGTAAGAAAGTTCCGATTTTATTCACGCATAATTGTTTTCATGCTCTGAAAAAATAAGTATCATTCATGCGCGCAAGAAATTAGCCCAAATATTAGATAATATTTGTCAAAGAGGTAATCGAACAGGGACTCCCTCTCGCCCGCGGTGCCACGATATTAGAGAATAGTTGTCAATCATAGAACCAAATCGGGACTTCCTCTCACAGGTAGCGTACAACCCTCAGACCCTCTAAAGAGCAGTAGCGGTTTTCCACGCTGATAGTTTTGTTTCAAAAACATGTCAACAAAAGGTTAGGGAGAAGGTTTATTACGACAGTGAATTACAAATACTTTAGCCAAAGGACAGATAGTTTTTTCTAATATCTACCTTCATTAGCTGTGAACGTCAGTCATACAAATAATAAAATGTGTTATTATTATTATTATTATTATTATTATTATTTGCAAACCGTCCTACTACCAGTCTTGGTTATACGCACTTACGCATCGCTAGCCTAGCACTTTAAACATATAGCTGCACTCAGTACCGTAATATACTATTGGATACGCACTTAAATCAAGCTCCTCTAATCTAACACATAGTAAATTAATCAACCAGATGATGGCTGATAAACGGTTAGCTCCTCCATAGTTTATGAATAGATTAAGCACCTAACCTTTATAGGTGGATTTTTTTTTAAAGGAGGCGTTTAGAGCAGGAACAAATTTAACCATAGAAAATAAACAGCTAACTTAAAATTAAATAGTTGAATCAACCCTATAATGTCCGATAACCGATTAGACCAAAATTTTGACTCAAACACGGATTATGAATAGATTAAATAAATGCTATCTTTTAGAACAATCACAAATTTAACCCTTGCAAATACACATACAATTAAAAATTAAAAATCAAAAACTTTTTAAGCTATGTAACAGAAGAGAATTGAAATACCTTGTGTGGATGATGACGAATTTTCCATTGTCTTGATTAATCAGCCGCTCCGTAACTTGTTTATTTCACTTGACGAAGAAGAAGGCAGAGGGGGTTGCTTGAAACTCATCCCTATATGAACCAAAATCCCCTTTTACCAGAGAACCAACGCCCTCCTTTCTAATATACATCGAAAATAGAATCGGAAAAATACGGAAAGTCTCACCAATACTTGAGCAATATTAGTTTTCAGCCGCCCTTATTATGTGAAATATTGGCTCGGTACAGATTTTCAAACCCTTCCTTCGCCTCTGACAAGACGTGTATTGTGGGGAATGCCAGACCTCCACCATGGTTTGGATTCCACGTTAAACTGTAGGTCCTCCATTTTCATCTCGCATTCACCCGAACGGGTAGTAAAACGGTGTGCTAATATTGCACGGTACTTCATACCATAACTCACGAGCTGACTGAGCTCTCACAACACTAACGCTGCCTGTTCATGCAACTGGGGGTACACTTTGTTTAGCAAATACCCTCGCGACTTTAGCGGTGTTTGTACAGGCTTTCTAGGACTCGCAGCTAAGTAAACTAGTCTTTGTAAATACTGTTAACTTTCAGACACCTTCCAGCTAGTGACGTGGATGGACGTGTTTGCTCGATGCTCTGTTCATGCAACTGTGGGGTACACTTTGACGTTGAATGAATAGCAAACGATGGACACAAGTGGACGCGCATACTCCCATTAGCAGGGCTCACTTCCCAATTCCTGATCTATTAGCGTAATTAGTACTTAAGCGCGTACGTGTTGCTAAGATGCGTAGTGTTAGTGTGTTCCAGATCGTTTGAGTTTGCACAAACAATGTATTTTCTACTCTCCCTCTACCCAATTGTGGGTATACGCACGTGCACAAGTGGTCGCCCATACCCCCAGAATGAATAAGCTTGGTGCAAACGGGTGGCGCACAAAGCTACTTGATTATTATGGCCTATAAATATGTGAGAGTAGATAAAGATATAGTAAACGCGGGTACCACAGGGACTTGCAGTGCTCATACAGACTTTCTAGGACTCTCAGCTATGTAAACTAGCGGTGTTTTCCACTCTCCCTCTACGCAATTGTGGGTACACGCACGCTACTTGATTATTACGGCATACAATGTATCCAGCGTTTTTTTATTAATACCTGTTCACATGTATATATATTTATTACGCTACTTTGCTTGGTAGCAGGAAGATGAAACGTACTCGAAAAAATACCCCAGCCTTAATACATCTGACAGGGATCAAAACCCGATTTCCTCCCAACTTTAGCAGTCTAGTCTATTGTGAGAGTAGCGCCTTAAACCGTGTGGTCATTCTCAGGATTCGAACCCCCTCATAGCGACGAATAGGGTTCCCATATCTCTGAAACGTAATTTTAAATTAGACAAAAAAAATATTTTCTTCATAAATTTGTTTAAAATAGCATAATTAAAAAGATCATTGAAATTTTAAAAATCCTGCTTCGTGGTACATTTGTACTCCCATCCGTCCACCCATGTTAAAAATTTTCAGATCTCTGCGTGCCGTAGATTTGACTAGGCATCGCACACAAACCAACACACACAAACACATCCTTTTATTATTATAAATTATGATGTAGCATTGTGGCTTATATAATACGACTATAGGCTAGTCTAGTCCATTAAAGTATTGATGTCACCTTTCAGGGTAAACTGATTGTTGGATAGATAAATATTATTTTTATACGTGAGATACTGTTCTGTACGGTGTTCACAGACGAGAATTTAGCACACGCTTTAGTTATAAAACAAACAATTAATTAACTATGAGCCTACCTTTGTACGCTTGCACACTGGTTTTACCGTTATCCAAAACAAAATCGCGGGAAATTGGCGAGCCTAGAGCCAGTAAGAGAAGGGACAAGGAGGGGCTGCCACCTACTGCTAATAAGTAAAACTAACTATAAACAAAATAGAGCACAGCTGGCTCAGTAGGTATATTCACACTAAACAGATACAAAATAAATAAGTATCTCAAAATGTTTTCCTATTTACTATTTAATATATTTTATTATTAAATTAATGGCTTTTAAATAGGAACTAAAGAGTATGAAACTATACACTTACAATTTCAACGTTTTTTATCATCACAAATTAAGATTATATAATTATTGGTTTTACCGTTCGATCTTTTAAATATGTTCTAGCTGGGTGGGCACCATTACATTGCATGTCCAGCGTTTTGGGAACAAATACATTGCAGGTCCAAAACGTCGCATTTCTCCACCTCTCACACACAGATAATCATACTGGCCAACATAATCCCAACAAGTTGTGTTACAATATAAACGCACTCCCAGCATGTTGGGGATGTTGGTGTTGGGCGAGCTGGTCAGAGCCAACAAGTTGTGTTGGGTTGTGTTGGATCATTTGTTAGAGATAATAAACGACCAACCCAACACGTTGGCCGAGTTGGAAGGTTCTGCGCATGCGCTATCGAGTTGAATGAGTGTCTATCCTTGGTGAAACGTGTCTTTTATTTTCCAATTAGTTTAACTTTTAAAATCGGGGCTTGCATAATTTTGTGATCATGGAATGGAACAAGGTTAATACAATTAAACTAATAGATTTAAATTCTGAAAATCTAAAAATTACACCTGAACACGGGAATCGAACCCGGGTCCCGTGTTCAGGTGTCATCTTTCTTCACTCTCACTATGAAGGTAGGCTTGGTTGAAAGGATTATGTGCCTGACTACCCTTGTTGGCAAAGTTGATTACAAGGATAGTGCACCCAACTCTCATCTTGAAGTTAAGTAGTTAGTTAGATTTAAAAAGTATTCATCTGTTCCAGACAGGGAAAAAGTTAGCATATCCACTCTCATGTATTTCACCAACCTTAAATTTTCCGTTTGGAAGGGGTAGAACCAAAGTTTTACGTCAAAAAAGGTCTTTTTCGGGAATTTCCCACAAGACCCTTTGACGGATCGATTTCGGAATAGTAGAAACTTCTAAGTTGGAGCTTGCTCTTTGCTAATCTGAGGTACCCGGCCCCATCCGACTCCCCCTCTGGCCTGTAGCTTTGTGACCAAGGGGGGCGATACAAAAGATGTAAAGCACGTTTTGCCCTCGCCTGGCCGAACGAAAGGGGATACGGATGATCGGTTTGTGCCATAATTACGTGAGGGTGATCTCCTAACGTTTGCACTTGACCGATTTTTACTTATGGGGGCTTTTGCCTCCCCAGGATATTATTTTATTATCTCAGCTTCTATTAAACACGGCGAGAATATTTATTCACGGTAAATTCTCTGATTGGTAACCCGTTGTCATGTGAGTCGTTTCGGCAAATTTATTTCAGGGGGGCTTCTGCCCCCTTGGACGCATCTCTTGAACTAAAAATGGTGGGGAAGTGATTTATTCACTAAAATACTTCGGGTCGGGCACACATTCGATTTAAAATTGTTCGCTGAAAAAAATTGAATTTAAGGGAGCTTTTGCCCCCCCTGGACGAAGCTCATCAACTAAAAATAATAACAAAGTAATTTCTTCACTAAAATACTACGGGTTGGGCATATATTCGATTTAAAATTGTTGGCTGGGAAAACTAGAATTTGGAGGGGCTTTTGCCCTTCTGGAATCAGCTCCTGTACTAAAAATGACGGAGAAATAATTTATTCATTAAAATCCTACGGTTTGGGTACGCATTAGATTTTAAAAAATTCTCTGGGAAAACTAAACTTTTGGGGGGCTTTTGACCCCTGGATGAAGCTCAACTAAAAATAAAAACGAAGTAATTTCTTCACTAAAATAATTCGGGATAGGCACACATTCAATTTAAAATTATTTGCTGGAAAAACTAGACTCCTTCGGATTGGGTACACATTCGATTTAAAATTGTTCGCTGGGAAAATTTTTCTTTGGGTTCTTAAGCTCCCCAGTCGTTTATTCTCAACTACAAATGATGGGGAGTTCAATTCTTCACTGGCGAGTCTACCGCGTCGGCGTCGAGGCCCGGGAAGTTTCGCCGGTTCACCATCTGATCTTAGATGAGCATTTTTTTAAATGAATTAATGTGAAAAATGTATCCCTGTCCAGTGACTCAAACCTGTTTTATTATTAAATTACATGGCGACATTTCAAGCTTATATCTCTACAAAAATTGTATTTGTATAGCTTTGTAAATATTTTGAGGAGACCATCACTCCCTATTTTCTGAGCATTTATTTTGAAATGTAATAATTCAGGCCTTGATACTGTTTGAGTTAGTCTTTAAACCCGCCTGACTTATGTCAATCATCTAACACATGGAGAAGTAGTTTAGTCTTTTATGTTTTAAAAATTTGAGACCCCCTCTATCACCAGCCTCCTTAGAAATAACTAATATTTAAAATGTATTTGTGGTTATTTGATGTTATCCCTCTACATTTCTGACGAATTTAAATTTTCTACCTCCTACTTGTACACCCCTATCCCCCCAACCCCTCCTTGCCTATTTTCTATAGTCTCATTTTGAAATTGACAATGTTCAGACTTTATAGTTAATTTGGGGGGTCCCTATCTCTGCTTGACGAATTACAGTTTTATATCACACATAAAAGTAGTTTATCCACTGGTTTTGAAAGCCTCCCCCTGCCCCATTTCTATAATTCCCACTTCAAACCCTCAAATTTAAGACTTATTTGGTTATCTGAAGCCGTACCTCTACCAGCATGCAAAATTTAGACTTTCTACCATACTTTATTTCTTATAAATTTCCTTTTTTTTCATGGACTCCTAATATAAACTTTAATTTTTTTTGACTTGTATAGTTATTTGGAGTGGTATCTTTGCCTATATGCGGAATTTTAGTTTTATACTACACTGAGAAGAGGTTGTTTCTAATAGTTTTGTAAGTTTTTAACCACTCAACCCACTTTTCCAACCCCCTTTGAAAAATATTAAATTATAAAATTCCTTTGGATATCTGGAGTTTTATTTCTACCTGTCTTTCAAATTTTAATTTCTAACCTCATCTCAAAAGTTATTTCTACCTTTAGCTTCCCCCTACCTCATACCACTCATAGCTAAAGTTTAAAAATTTCACAGTTTTGTGTTTATTTAGAGTGGTCCGTATACCTAAGAATTTAAGTTTTATACCACACACAGAAGTTGTTGAATATATTAGTTTTTGTAAATGTTAAGCCCACCCCCTTCCCCTACCATTTCTTCAACTCCCACTTATAAATTTCAAATATTAAGATTTATTTGGTTATTTTGAAAGTTCATCCTATCTACTTGCCAAATTTAAATATTCTATCACAGCTAAAAGTTGTTTTTATTTTTATAACCCATAACCCCCACCCTCTGCCTCCCGTCCTATTTCCCGGGGTCCCATTTAAAATTAAAAATTTACAGACTTTGAGCAATTTGACATGTCCATTTAATTTATTTATACATTTCAATTTTCTGCCACACTGGGAGTTAGTTGTTTCTATTAGTTTTGTAAATATTTCAACTCATTTTTCTAACTATCATTTAGAAATTTCCATTTTTAAGACTTATTTGGTTATTTGGAGTTGTCCTAAACGACTATCAAATTTAATTTTTCTAGCACACATAAAATATTTTTATTCTGTTTATATCTCCTTCCATATGTCCCAGGGTCGCACTTATTAAACAAAAATGTTCATATTTTTATAATTATTTGGAGTGGTCCCATTTGTTGTCTGCAAAATTTCAATCTTCTATCACCCTATACAGTATTTATTTATATTAGTTTTGGTAGTCTTATTAGATCTAATTGCAGTTTTTCAGTTGTGATAGTTGCTGTTTGATTTAGAACAAGTTAACCAACATAATTATATAACTAAACAGTAACTTAAGGTAGTTTTTAATTGAACTGTGAGCGTGTTAATAAAAGTTATAAATAACTTAAGTTAGAAAACACTCAATATATATTCTCAATGCTAAATTTATTTTAATTGAAATTATAAGTTTGAAAAGGGACCATGACAAATTTAGTGAGCTATTTTTATTTTCATTGCCTTGTCATAGCAATTCGACTCCAAGCGAGGATAATTCAAAATCGACAAAAATATTGAATTAGCTTAAAGCATAGATAATATAGTTTTAGCTGTTGAAAGTAGTTTTAAAGCTCTAATATGTTATAAAATTTGTTAAGTTACTGAGACAAATATAATAGAAACTACCAATATCATCTAAATTAAAGTATGTTGTTTTGTTTGCACCCCGTCTTACTACCCGTTCAGGCTATACGCTAGCCTATACTTAGCAATGTGTAATATTAAGATATTTACAGACTTGTCTAGTGAAGAACTCTAAGTAAATGAAAAAGAGAAGAAAAATATTTACCCCACAACTCTGCTATACCAAGTAGTGCAGACTTAAAAATAGGAACACACAATTTACAGAAAAGAATAAGTTGTATATTTATACGATGGTATTTACCAAAACAAACTTGACAAGGGCAAAAAATTTAATTTTTAAATAGGTGATATGACGAACAGTTGCTAAAATGAACTAAAAAATATTTGTTTCAGTAACAGAATTTATTTTGAATTTTCAATAGATTGATGTTTGAAAAATTATAATTTCAATGTTTTTATACTTGGAAGAAGGTATAGGAAAGGAGGATAGAAACATATAAAAGGGACGAACACAAGGTAAAGTGTGAAATGTGTTGTTCTTTTCATTGTAAAAGCCATATTGTGTTCGTCCCTTTTATATGTTCTATCCACCTTTCCTTTACCTCCTTTCAAATATAATACAATTAGCTCATTAAGCAAAAAGAGGTTTTCCTTAGAGAGATAATTTTAATGTTAACCCTATGAATTCCAAGAGAAATTACAAAAATATGTGCTAAAAGTGCCGAGCTATTTTGCTGAAAGATACAGGATTTTGTTTAAATTTTATATATTCTCACTTTAACTAAAATTGTACATTTTTAAAGACTCGAGGATTTGAATTTGCATTTGATGTTTGAAAGAAAATATAAGATTTAAATTGATAAAAATAAGATTCGACTCAACCTCAGTTTGAACATTTCAAAATAATAAAGTGTATATATTTTTCAATAGTTCACATAAAAATTAGGAGCTTATGAAATAACTCACATAATCAAGAATACACTTTAAGGATGTGGAGGACATAAAGTACACTCCATTTGTAGCTTCAAAACGAGAGAAGGATTAGTTCAGTTTCCAAGAAAGTCCAATATAGGCTCTTACAATCGTTCTTCCTAAGGCTATTCACATATTCACACTAATGAGGTTAGGATATAGAAGGCTTACATTAATTATTAGTAAATATACCCACATTCGCGTGGAGGGAAAATGGGAAAATACCATGAAAAAAAAACCTTCTGGTGATATGACTGGGATTTGAATCCTGACCTCCTCATTAGAAATATAGACTGGGATTCAAACCCTGACCTTGTAAATATAAATATATACTAACGCTTGAAATTAATTTGGTCTCCTGTCTTGTAAATATCAATATATTACTATTGTTATTTAATGTAAACATGATTTTGCAACCATTGTTTCTCTGCAGTTTTGGTTTTGTTTATTTTATAAAGACAGTGTGAGTACAGAAAATACTAGAATGTAGTACAAACCACTTTTCATCTTAGTCAGTTTCACCTTAACCGATACATAATTTAAGAAAAATATAATCTTGTGCTCGTCTTTAAAAGACTTTTAAATATACCGTTCTTTAAAATATTAACCTTATTTTTAATTAGGATTGTTTAGTCCGATGTGCCATGCAATAACCACCATTTAAAGCATACTTCAAGCAACTTTGTGTATTGCACTTTCTATTTTGAGAACCCACATGTGCCAAGCAGAAACCATATTTTAAAGGACACTTTGAACAATTATTAACTTTACACGTAATTTTATGTAAAACACAATAGCCTCCTGTCATGGACCGCTTGGAACAATTACCCTCTTTGCATTTAGGGTACGTCCCTCCGTGTGCTACACAATAGCCCCCTTTAAGAGCAAATTTCCCACAATTATCTTTTTTGCATTTAGACCGAGTACCTCCGTGTTGAATGCAAAAGCCTCCAGTTAAAGCACGTCTGCAACAACAGTCATTTTTGCACATAGGGTAAGTCTTTTCGTGTAAAACACAATAGCCAGCATTCATAGAGTACTTGTAGCAACCTCTTTCACTGCACTTTGTGAAAATACCTCTAAAGTTCGAACTGTTTTGTTTCAAAGAATTAGTTTCTTCATACAAATGTGAAAAACAGCATTTATCTACGTCCTCCTGGAACTAAGAAGTTTAATTAAAATACATAGTAATGGGATTAATATTAAATGAAATAGTGAAATGGTAAATTAAATGGACAAACATAAAACCAAGCTTATAAAATACAAATATTAACTTTAGCTCAACTTTCTTGAATAAGTCCTTCGAGATATTCTGATGTGTCTTAGACCATAATAATTAAAAGAGCGACTAATGACTACATTTCAAAGACTGTGTAAGCAATTAAATGCGTTTATAAAAATGGAAACACATTTGAACACTAAATGTCAGCAACAAAATTAACAAACAAACCTAAAACTATAACGGTGCCATCCATTAGAAAGGGGGGTGGGGGGTATAAAGTAAAAATTTCAACCAAGATCCAAAACCATTTATGTTTTAAAATATTATAGCTTAGTAAGTTTTCAAAACAAAATTTTCTATAGTTTAAAAAAAAGAAGATTTTCCAATAAGTGTTACGATCTACATATCATTGGTGAAATTGGGGCTTCCGCTTTCACAATGATGAAATGAGGGCCAAGGTACTGAGTGTTGTCTGCTCTACAGTAAAGTTATTTTCTGTGCTAATCAATCTGTTCGTAAAGTGTATGCTAAATACCCCTAGTAAGAAAATATCTCACAAGTTCATCATTATTATACTTCCAGTAGATGTGCTATGAAATTAAATTAATTGTATTCATAGACCAACTATTTGGCCACATAAGGAATGGGGGAGTTCTGGCTGGCAAAATTGTATTTTTAAGACCTGTTAGTACTTGTAAAATTATTATTATTATTATTATATAATAAAAACAAATAATGGAAGAGTAAATTCCCAAAATTCTAAAATAAAATTCAACTGTAAGTTTATACAGTGAAATAAGAGTGAGGATAGATTCAGCAATAGAACACTTGTCTCAATAAGAGTTGGTAGCCGTCAGTAGTTTACATATATACGATTTCTTTGAATTTTCAATATGCCCCTCAAGTTCTGACCTTTTTATTAGGCTTTGGTAAAATACAATAACATAATTTATAATTTTGAGCTAAAGTACACTGAGAATTCATAATTTAGGTTAAATAGAGATTGAAATGTTAATTTTTTTCAAGATAGGAAGGGTGGTTTGGATTATAAAATACAAAACATTTTACGATCCATCAAAATTAATATGACATAAGAAAATATATTAAGGTTATTTTACCAGATTTTGTAGCTATTAGTTATTGCCCTTCACATTTTAGTTGATAAAGACTATTTAACAAAAGCTTCGTGAAAACCTTGATAAGAAAAGCAAACTAAGATTACCTCATGCTCTTCTTTGATTGGATGAATATCACATATCTTGAAAGAGTTCCTCTCACACACTTCTATTTCAGACTTTAGAGTCCCAGTCATAAGTTCTGGTAACTCAAAATCAATCTGGAATTTAATTTATTTTATTTAAATAGTTTATCTATACTTACTACCATGGACATCATTAGAAGGGATTGCAGGGGGTACATGTCCCCCACCAACAATCCACTCAAATAGGACACACTTAGTACTGTAAAAGTAAAAGAAATGGGTAATTGTTTTATTCAAAAATTCGAAAATCCATATTTGGAGCAATGCATAAATGATTTAAGATAACTTTTTATATGGCATTACATCAATTAAATGTTATATTATTCGTGTTATTCATGTATTACAATCCGACACCCTAGCTCAGTCGGTAGCCTGTCTGCCTACTGAGCCAGGGGTCCTGGGTTTGATTCCCGACATGGCCGAAAAATTTATCATCGGTGAAATGTGGGTTTACCCATTCACATTGATAAATTAACAGCTGGGTGCTAGATGTTGTGCCTATCCTAATCTTAAGATAGATTATAAGGCAAAGGCTACGACAGGCCGCAGGACAGCAAGCAGGTAGTGGAAAATATATGGTTTGAATAAAAAACTGACCCAGACCACAGGCTGGAAATAACGACACCTATGCCTGCCATATACATTTGTAATTTATGATATATCATCATCATCTACTGTTTCCAACCTGTGGTATC
Organism: Timema shepardi; assembly: GCA_902151425.1. Lineage (NCBI taxonomy): Eukaryota > Metazoa > Arthropoda > Insecta > Phasmatodea > Timematidae > Timema > Timema shepardi. The sequence continues at coordinate 18,093 of CABFVX010003381.1, forward strand.
TCACCTACCTACTCCCTGAATCACCACACTTTCCTGTATAATATAATTCCTAATCCTGTTTCTTCACGTGACAGCTGACATGCTCCTCACAAACTTAATTCTCATGACCTCCACCTTCCTTTCCTCTATAACATTCAATGTCCATATTTATGCTGTATGTGTGACTAATGGTGCAAAATATGCCCTAAAAAGCAATTCCTTGCACTTCAAGGGCACTTCTCTTCTCCAAAGCAGGTCTCTTACACACCTATAACAACTCTCCCTACTGCCCTCTTTTTAGTTTATTTCTACTCCTCCTTTCGCCTCAATCACGCTTCCAAGATATTTTATGTTCTGTACTTTTCTCAGCTCTACTCCATTCAACTCTATAGCTTTACTAGGCCTTATCTTCTTCCTTACTATTACCATCACTTCACACTTGGCCATGTTTGTTTTTATTTCACACTCTGTCACTTCCTCATTCCATTCCTGTAGCTGTTCCTGTACTTCCTCTTCCTTCTTACCCCATAAATTGTGACTTTCATCCCCCCGCCCCCCTCCCCCAAATTTTCTTGCCATTTTATTAGTGAACATTTCCATTACAAACTTAATGGTAGTTGAGAGAGAAAACTCCCCTGCTTGACTCAATTTTTTATTTGGACACATGAAATAATAAACAATAACCAAAGAGAACAGAATTACAAAGATGTGCCTAAAAGCTTTACCCATGAAAATTTAGTTTCCAGCCTGGACCCTTCCAGCTCATCTAAGTCCTTTATTATGCGGGATTATATTTATTGTAATATCCTATGCACCCCCCATTAGAAAATAGTTTGTAATAAGTACAACATAAATAGCGAAAATGTGTATATTTGTTTAGATGTGAGTTTACCACATTGAGTGGCAGAGCTATATTTCAAAAACTTCCCCGCAAGAAGTTAATGAGGCGTCCATCCATATTGTTAAAAAAAAGCTGAAACACAGTAGATTGCTATATGGAATAGCCATCAACAAAACAATGAATAAATTAATAGTCAAGCGACAATTAACCTCAACAGGTTTGAAGTAGATATGGATCAAATCCTATGTTTCTCAAATCTGAATCTTAAATTTATTTCTAATCCTCAGATATTTAAATATGTACAATTTTAGTTTGCGTGAAAATAAAGATATTTAAGGCTTGGTGCCATTGACAAAAATTAATTATATTGTGTTTGTCACCTGTTACATTGTGTAATGTATGTAAATGATTTAAATTAATGTTATTAATATAAATCCTTTACCAATTGCTTGAAATTGTTATTTGAAATCAAAGTCTTAATAAATGTATTTGAGATACTTTAATATATTTACAAATCTCAAATCTGTGGATTACCTTAAAATTTGTGGGATTCAAGAGTTCTATCTCTAGTTTTAAGCAAATTTATTATTTTTGGTTCTGGTCTCAGTAAAGTACTAAACTTAGTAAAGTGTGTCCATTTTATCTACCTCTTTAGAATTTATAAAAATATATGCTCAATTACTCCACTTTAACACTAAAAAAGTGGAGGTGATAAAAGAGTATGCACAAGTGGGATGCCCAGGAGAGGATAAGGACAATTTTGAAGAAGACCTAAAGAGGAATATGGGAACAGTGTGTCGGATAGTAATGGAGGATATGACTGAAAAAGTAAGAAAGCGAGAGAGGGGTTTGAGGTGGTATTAAAGAAGGAAGGATGGGGAGGGTAAAAGGCTGTTGGAGTTATGTGCGAGAAATAAAATGAAAGTGGTAAACAGCTGGTATAAGAAGGAAAGAGGAAATCATAAGATCACTATGTACAGTTGGGATGGGGAGTAAAAGTTGATGCTAGACTACTTTAATATGGATAGAGAAATATAAGAATATTAATGAAAATAACATATGTATTGATTGAAATGAAATGTGAAAGTAAGAGAATGTTAATTCCCATTCTTTTTATAAATATCCTACACAGATTATTGGCAAATTAATTATCATAAAATGGATTCTTAAATGCAAAGTGTGAGCAGAAATTTCAATATAGGTTGTGTGCTGCAAGTGTACTTAATTGAAAAGACCTAAGTTAAGTTTTATTTATTTACACTAAATACTATAAAACCAAATACATTATTATAAACTGTCATTATTACATCCTACATAACAATAAGATAAACTAGTTATTAAAAGTTTGATCTAAGTAGTAAGGATTAGAAGGATAGTATAGAGGTAGGGCACCCACACAAAAATGAGGGGAAGGGGTACAAGACAATGATGATAATAAATCACATCTGAAAATATACCATCAGAGCAACTGGCTTGCATGAGAAACCCGGCTTAGTCATTAATGGCAACCTTGTGCAATTCCTAAGAAAGTGCTGCCATAGGTGCATGTGGGAAGAACTTTTTTTAGTACCCTGTCTTAATACCTGTTCAGGCTACACATATATGTACCAATTACACTTTTGAATTAGGGATAAGTAAGGTTGAATTTAGAGTAAGTGTACTCACATTTGTGTGGAGGAAGAGTAGAAAACTATTTTGGAAAAAACACTCTCATTGCACCTGACTTGAACTAAACTCCGATCTCCCTGTCATCAGCAGTCTAGTCTAACACGAGTGATGTCTGAGACTATGCAGCCACTGAAGCAGGTGGGGAGAACCTCAAAGATGTCCTAAGATGTTTATGGCATAATCAGATAAAAGTAAATTAATGTTATATATTTTGAATCTCTTGCCTGATCTTTGATTTCCTCTTTTATGTCAATTTCTGAATATCCATCTGGCTCAGACTTTATAGCTGTAAAACTTTGCTTTGTGTCCTCCATATTAAGTTTTAATGTTGCAAAGACCAAAGTTTACACATGCCTATAAGAGATAGACAAAAGGTATATTAATGCAAGTTATGAATCTCAAACAATTGCAATATCTAACAAACCATACTAGATGACCTATTGGCTCCCTCGGGATGGGATTAGAAACCAGAATTTTTATATATATATTTTTTTTAAATTTTTTTTCTGACACAAACAGTAGAGATCAGATAATAATCAGGTGGATGAAAGTATTGTGGACATTCTGAAACTTTAGCTCAGTCTGTAGCATATATGAGCTAAGGCTCCCAGTTTTGATTCTCGACACAGCCAAAAACTTGTTATAAATTGTTGGCTTAAGAGAGAGGTATTTTATCTGTTCTATAAAAATGTCACGGTTGTTTGTTTGTGTAAAACCAGTTGGTTTAGAAAGTGATTGTAGGTATAGTAACATCTAAATATCATATTCTTAATTGAAAAACGACCCCTGGATATGGGAATCGAACTCGGGACCTTTGGCCGATGCTCGGACTGACCCCTGAGCTATCCAGGAATTATCCTGTTTTCAATTTAAGGATATGAAATTTAGATACAACTGAAATTAACCAATATAATAACTTGGCTAAAATATCTTGACTTTTTTTTTCAATACTACAAATGGTTTAAGCCATGTTAAACAATAAGTTTAATTCAGTTTTAATTTTCACCACTCAAGTTGTTTTGGTAGGCTACCCATAACATAGTGTTAGGTTATTTATCATCTCATACTGTACCATTGCTAGCTTAGTAATAACAGCTATTGATGACATCGTGAATTAATTAATTTGACAAAATAAAATATATGTGGAGCTAGTATGTGCTTATTAATAACTAAAATAATCTAATTTGTGTGAGTAGGCCTTTAGATATTTTGCAAAATGTGAAAACTTTTTCTTCATAAATCAAACATATCATCTTGTTAATCACAATAATCACCGTTTATATATGAATTGTAGACTAAATTGTTCAAATATTTTAAACAAAATTCAAATTTTCAAAAATAAAGTATTTGTAAGATACTCTAAAATTATTTATTTGTAAAAAATAAAATATATTCTTATTTATCATGAAAAACTATTTCAAATTCCCATTTTGGATTAACTCTTTAAGTTCAATTTCCAACAGATTAAATTTTCTACATGTGATTTTAAATAAACTACACTTTCATTAATTTATTTTAGATAAATAAAAATACATTATTATTGATATGTGAAATAGTCCCCTGATACCAATTTTTATCCAAATCATTTAGAGCTATTTAAAAAAAATATTCAAAAATCAGCCATTATTTGACTTCTATTTTTTTTATCTACACTTAACTATTTATAATACAAAACTCTTAGCAGATGCATAGATACCCATTTTGAGCCAAATCCAACCAAATTTTTTAAATATTCGAATTATAGATTACCAATAAATGAATTTTCCCCTTAAAAAAAATATACATCTTTATTTGTAATGTTGTTGTCTAACACTCCCCATATATTCATTATATGCAAAATTGTTAAAGCCATTTTCAAAATTATTAGAATTTTTAGTCACTCATTAGTAAACAACCCTTTATTAAATTTTTAGCAAAACCAAGTTACAAGGTTATTTGTCATGTCAAACAATCCCAAGATACCCATTTGGAAACAAATTGTTTGGGAAATTTTTCAAATATTTCAATTTTTTGAAAAGTCAGTCATCAGTAAACTATCCATAAATGAGTTTCCGCCCCCAAAATAAAGTGTTAATTGCCATGTCAAACATCTTCAAGTTTTTGAAAAATCAGTTATCAGTAGATTAGCCATTAGAGAGGGTTTACAATATATATTTTTTTTTTTCAACAATTTGAAATATTTTACAAACGGCTCTAAATTGGTTGCAAATGAGTATTTTGGGACTGTCTAACATGACATATGAGGGTCATATGTCATGTTAGACAATCCCAAAATACTCATTTGCAACCAATTTAGAGCCATTTGTAAAATATTTCAAATTGTTGAAAAATCAGTTTTCATATATATATGTGAAACTACTACACTACTAAGATACCCATTTGGAATCAAATCGTTAGAGCCATTTTTAAAATATTTCAAATTTTTTTAAATCTGTAAACTACCCTTCTAAAAATTTTTGCCCAAAGACCAATTATTTAGTGCTATTTGTAATGTCAAACAAATCCTAGATGCATTTAAAGTAAAAACCTTATAACCATTTTTTTAAATGTGTAATTCAAAAAACTTACTCATCTGTAAACTACCCTTAATTGAAGAAGTTGGGTAAAACAATATTTTTTTTGTGATTTTACCCTAAAACATCTAGAAATCAATTTTGAACAAAATCCATATAACCGTTTCAGATCCATGACTAGGGGCAGACAGACGGGGTTGGGGATGGGGCGGAATAGACAGAATTATAAAATCAATTTTTTGGGTTTGTGTTCACATAAAACATAAAACTTCATCATAATCTCAAGACTGACAAAGCACGATAACAATACTTTCTCTTGATGCATGAGAAAGTTAGGATTTTGGAATTAAAAAGTGTATAGTAGGCCTAATACTTTTTTTAATACTAAGAGACATAAAGTTTTATACATAAAACAATAAAAAATTCATACTTATTATAAAATCAACAAAACAAGAATATAAAGATTAAAACAATTCCATAAAGATTATTTGTAGGTCTAACTTAATAGTAATAGACGGTAGATATTTTAAGCACCGTGTCTTACTATGCATTCAATTTATCCGTTTATGTACTAATAACGCTAATGAGTTAGGGATAAGGAAGGTTGAATTTAGAGGAATTATACCCACTTTTGTGTGGAGATAGAGAAACCATCTTTAGAAAACCAACCTCAATACATCCGACCAGGATTGAACCACAATTTCCCTGTCATTAGCAGTCTAGTATATTGTGAGAATAGCACCTTAAGCCATGTAGCCACCGAAGTGGGTAAAGAATTTATACAATTAAATCACAGAATAACATTAAACCATATTGTGTAACAATGACTTAAATGTGTTAAGAGAACTCGCGTGTATAACTTAAGTAATCATAGGAGTGGAATAAATCCCAATATGGTGCCAAAAAATATGTAGTGTTCAGTAGTTAAAATGTTTATTACAATAGACTATACCAACCTTAAGTGTGAGGGCAAAGATTTATATTCTTTAATACAAGCAACAGGAGTTACACCAAGAATGGAGCATGTTTTATCTTTTAATTTGCCGCTACAGAATGTTGTTGGTCAGTCCATGTACTCACATTCAACTGGTATTTCTTCCAAACAATTAAATAGGCCTAGTTGCTGAAAATAGTTTTTAAGTGTGCACCTAGCCTAACAAAACATAATTTATCATGACTCTTAACAACAAAAATTTTAGTTGGGATGGGTAAATTTGTTAAAATAAACTATTTAATGTTTTTAGAAATACTTTTAATAAGTAGTAAAGGAATAGCATCATTAATCAGAATGGTGTGTTTGTTAATATGGTATATTAGTACAAGATTTTTTTTAAGCATGGTCAGTTAGTTTTTTGGGGGGGGGGGGG
>CABFVX010003381.1:31152-87324 GCA_902151425.1 Timema shepardi
GGGGGGGGTTGTCAAGCTTATATAATTATTATACTACAGTGGTTCACGGGCAACGCCGTGCGGGACTGCTAGTATACATATAAATTTCTTTGGACTAAATTACCTTTGACACCATATTGGAACTATACAATTTCTAATATTAATTTAATTATTGGGCAATACGAGTTCTCAGATTGATGCACTGCAGGCATTGTCACACAATATAGAGGTATGTTACTTGGTGAATTAGTTGAGTAAACTTAAATACATTTTAAACTTTCTAATACTAGAAATACAAACAATCTTAATAGTAATTATTGGTATTATTTGTATATCTGCTTTCTTGTGTTATTTATTAGTAGGCTAATAAAGCTTTTTTTATTGCTAGACCTATGTAACACAAATAAATTTTGATATTTTAACATACACACAAAGGGAAGGGCCCACTATCTCCAGAAGCACTATTTTTTATAATAAAAGTTTAAGTTAAACTTGAATTTTATTAATTTTACCAGGCCATATTATATTATTAGTGTTATTTTATAGGTATTAATAATACCCATACCAAGCAACAGCTGTGGATAACATGATTTAATGTAGGGATGTGTGAAAGTAGCTCTAAATCTTTATAGCTGTCATATAGGGTCCTTTATATGAAAATGGTACAGTAAGTACTAAAGTTAGACTTATTTTGGTCACACAATTGCATTTTATGAAACAGAGAAAAGCTATATAAGAACATTAATATTGAGTAGACCTACTGTGTAATCTTATTTTTAAATTGGGTGCTTAACTTTTTGAGAATAATTTTTGACCAAACACCAAAATAGTATATTATTTAGGCCAAATCAAATATATACAAGATTTTAACATCCTTTGAGAATTCATCTTTCAATATAACCATGTGGGCTAACTTAACATAGCTTTATATAAAAATAACTTAAGCTACCGGATAATATAATAACAAGAGTAGTTACATAATATCAAATATAAATTTGGATAATATCATTTTCAAATAAAATAAATATACAATAATTCTAGCCTATATTAGCTAAACACAACACTGGCATTCGGTTTGAAGACTTGATTTTGTTAAGTATGTTGTGTTTCCTTGTAGCGACTGTCCCACCTAGGAGAGATAAAGAAGGGAAGGAGGAAAATAGAAGTGGAATGAGTGGGGACTACAGTAAGGACCAATTGGAGGCAGTCCAAAGGTAAGGCTGAGTATAAATACTAGAGGTTCATATTGAAATACAGGACTAGTTGCGTTTTGTAAAATGTGCTAAGCATTAGAATAAAACGTTTAAAGCAGGTATTCTTTATCTTTTTAATGCCATGAACCCCTTTGGCAGTATGGAGAAACTTATGGAGCCCTTCTCAAAATAATGTTTTTAAATGTATAAAATAAAATACATGGGATTACAAAGGAAGCAATTATATTGGAATACAGTTATCAAAATATTGGTGGCAAAGTCTTACGTAGGCCTATATACCTTACTGTGGTTTCTCCCTACCTATGTATTCATAATTAAAGGAAAAAGTTAAATTTTGGCTGAATGTTAGTGAAAATAAAGATGTAATTTTTTTCCCTATCAAAGTTCATAAACCCCTTGAAATCTCTCAAGGGACTCCTTGCTGACCCAGAGATCCCAGGTTAACTCCTGCTCTAGCATTTTTCTCCAATCTTCAACTGTGCATCACATCTTAACCCTTTTGCTGCATATTTAATTTTTACTTCTTACCTTCAGAAATGCTTATTTTAAGTCAAAAATTCAAAATCTGAAAATTTGCCTGATGATGATTAGCCTATGATCAAATAATGTGATTTTCAACTAGTAATATATTTTATATATGAAATTTAGCACCAAGTTGTCTATAAATCGCATAATAATTTATATTTTTTATCAATAAAATTATTATGTCACATTTTACCCAAATGCAATGTTATTTTGTTATCAGAACCATTCTTTACTTTACATGCAACCCACAATAATGTCAAACCAATCGCTAAATAAGTATTTGACAGGCCTAATATTGGCCTAATGTAGGCCTTATAATGTAATAAAAAGAAAACTTTTGAAAATTAGGTTACATCAACACAACTTGAGCAATTTTGTGCTATAATTCATTCACGACCTAAGTTTACCTGGATGACTGCTCAAAATGTTACTAGAAGTAATCCCTAATATATCACTACACCAACAGCTGACATCTATCACTTTGGATGACTGTAATGAAAACAGATGGTAATATATTAATGTGATAGCCACAGTAATTTAGGCCAATATTATATAAATATATTTATTTTAGGATGAACACAAAGTTTATTTTATTTATCATTTTATTCCACTTTAAAAAATATTCGAACACCACTTTCACAAAAACTTCTAATGAACATAGCTTCAAAATGGTGACTGACAAATTTAAACCATATGATTGAACATGACGGTAAACAAGTTTTTTACAATGATGCAGACACGCAGTTGATGAACATATTTTTTTCAGTTAAATATTTCAAAATACGATAAAATAATCATAAAATCATTTATTGTATGTAAAAAAAAAAGACAAGAATTTTCTCTTTTCACAAGTAAATACAATGCCTGTATTAAAAGGTATTGATGTGTGCACTATATTACACAAAATCAATAACACTCAAAAACGAAGAATAAGTAGGCTATTTTTAATTATGTTTAAATATTGTTAATTATTTAAAAAAATGAAATAGTATGAGAAAACTTAAGTTTTCTTTATTTTAAATGTAATATGTAACAGGTAATTAAAGATATTTACATTTATAACAAAACAGTGATCTTTTACAAGTGTTGGCAACACAAAACCTAAACATATGATTTTTGAGCTGTCAACCTATTGTGAACAGACTTTACATTGGTGATTTCCTCAGTGTAGTCTTTAAGATCATATAATTGTCTTAGGTATGGTTTCAAAATAGGGATCAGGTAAAGAAAAAAAAGAAAATATCAATTAGTAGAAATAAAATAAATTTTAAATCTCACTGAATTATTGAATTTTAAATTGTCATTCTAACCAAATATTATATTTATTACACTTCACATGGCACGAATTCATCAATATTAAATGTTACTAACACAGTAGAATAACCGGGTAATTATAACAAATACTACACTAATCCCTCAGCAAATGTTTTCTGCCACATAAATATTGCACGTGTGCTACAAGTAGTGAAATACGGAAGTAAACACGCTCTATTATTGTTATTATCTAGCAGATGGTAATTGACAGTTCTCAGAACTAGCACCAGATGTCAGAGGCGCACGGGCATGCTAGTATAAAAAATTCAACAGTCTAACACACTTGTGACTATTTCCAACTGTTGCAGCAAAGGTAGATAAAGTTTACACGTCGTGGGGTAAAGTTGATTTCCGCAGTCAATGCTTATAATGCTGAGATCGGATATATCCGATTAACGCAGCAAAAGGGCTAATGAATATTTTAGATGTACACATCATGACATTAATTTTTATGTCTCATAGAAAGTTAAATTAATTTAAAGAAAATAAACTAGAATTTGGTTGAATATATAGTAAAAAAAAATCACATTGAAATTCATCATTATCATAAACTTTATCCAGGCTGTGCCTGGTCACTTTAGTAAAATGCTTCCATCTTCCTCTATCCTTCCACAATTTTTCTTTTAATTGCTTATATTCTTCTTCTCTCATTTATACACTTTCTCTTATCTGCTCCTCCCATCTCTTTCTTGACCTCCCTTGCAGTATTTTTTCTACTTAGGCCTACTTAGTTTTCATCACTTTCTTTGACATCCTCTTCTTCTCCATCCTCATTATATACCCACTCCATCTCAGTTTTGCTTTCTTTACTATCTCAAGTAATTCTTCTACCCACACTTTTTCCCGGGTATCTTCATTTCTTATCCTGTTTATCAACAAACATGCTTCTCACAAACTTCTTTCCCATAGCCTCGATTTTTCTAGTCTTTCTTATGTTCAATGTCTATGGTTCTGCTGCATATATGTGACAATGGGTACATTACACATTGTACAACACTTCCTTACACTCTTCTCCATAGCAGGTCTCGTACACACCTTTATAACAACTCTCCCTGCTGTCCTCTTCTCATTAGATCCTTTCTACTTCCACCTTTCACTTCATTCACGCTTCCAAGGTAGTTTACATTCTGCACTTTTCTCATCTTTACTCCAACTAACTTTATAGATTTACTAGGCCTTATCCTCTTCCTTGTCATTACCATTATTTCACACTTGGCCATGCTAAATTTAATTTCGTAGGTGACCTGGCGGTCTAGGGGTAAGGTGTCAGACTTCTGTGCTGGCGGCCGGGGTTCAATCCTCGGTCCCGGCACAGATTTATCTGATTACCAAACCCTTCCTTCACCTCTGACAAGACATCTTGTGAATGTGGGGAATGCCAGGCCTCCACCGTGGTTCGGATTCCACGTTAAACTGTAGGTCCTCCATTTCATCTCACAATCACCCTACCATTACACATTAGCGTAAGTGCGTATAACCCAAACGGGTAGTAAGACGCGGAGCTAATAATAATAATAATAATAATAAATTTCATTTCACACTCTTTCATTTGCTCATTCCATTCCTCTAGCTGTTCCTGTACTTCCTCTTCCTTCTCCCATCACACCATCAAATCAACAGACATCTAGGCTTTAATTCCCTTTTCCTCGAGTTTTTCTGCCACTTTATTCATGACCATCTCCATCACAAATAGTAGTAGTGCATCACTCAATTTTTTGTTTTATAGTTAAACTACAAAGTTGAAAACTAGACTCCACATCATTTGAACTTACTGACACTGAACCAACCTAGCCCAACGATAAACATTTGTTGAAAACTTGGTATAGTTATTAAACTATAAAATAGAGTTGGGAGAGTACCCAGAAATTTGAGTCTGAGTTGTTTTGGTAGTTGCTCGAACTCTACTTAAAGATTTTTACGAATCTCAAAAAATTTGACTTTAGTACTCTGAATTTTCAATCTTTTCCTCATAAATCCCTAGTTTGATAAATTCAATGCAATCTTGAAATAATTTTTAGCATATAGAGTTTTTCAATATTTCCTTTTGTCTAGTTAAAATAATTACAATCAGGCCTATTCTAAATGTATTTAAAAATTCGAATTTTTGTGTTTAAAATTTTTTTCACGAATTAATGTAATTCTAATAAAAAATATGTTTGTACTGATTATCAATGTATAGATCTATTACATAAATTTAAATTGAAATATTTCCTGTAGGCTACAAATATTGCTCTATACTACTGGAACTTGAAAAAAAACTTGTTTTTATCCAAACTCAAAGCAAATCCAAGTGGAAAAGGCCTACTTGCACAACCCTACTATAAAATATCTTATTTGATAAATGTGCTAAAACATAAAGAACAAAGTACACACATAAAGTGAAAGGCACAGGCCTATTCAACCTTACATAGTTTAAAAAAAAAAATATGTCTAGAGTTAATTGTTCCATAAGCCTGGACACAATTATTTTGGAGAGGTAGGCCACATACTAAATAATTTTTGCTTGGAAAACTTTACATACAACAAAAGGATGACTTGTTGACTCTCATTAAACAGCCGTTTTTGATTATCATTAAACACACTTTAGTCTGTTTCTCACTAAACAACCCAGTAAACAACCTTCTTTAAATAAAGCTATTTCACCCAAGTCTTTACGAATCCAAGATTTTCAATTTTGAGTTGAATTTGAATATTTGTATACTAACTCAAATTGAATTTTAATCAAAGATTTTATTGTGAAAAGGTTAAAAATGGTATTAAATCTTAGGTTAAATTAACTTAACTTAAGTTAATTTACTTTTAATCGCATTAAACAAATAATGAATAAATTATTAATATACATACGTACAGTTCAAAAGTTGTTATGCACAAACTAATTAAATAATATGGATAGAAGCGTATAACCCGAACGAGTAGTAAGACGCGGTGCTATATATTATTATTATTATTATTATTATGAATAGAATTGTTAAAACAAAATGTAAATTTGTATATACATTTTTTCACAAGATTTATTTGAGATGTCATGATGAAAATGTTAGCTTAGTTATATTTTGATAATAATGATGAGACACTTGAAGCCTTGATTTCTCAAATCCTATGGTATTTTCTTGATTCGAGAATCCCGCAAAAAAAAATTAGTCCAAATTTAAAAACCTTAGATTGAACTCAAAATGCAATTTTTCAGGAATTACTTACACTCTTGTAATTAGAAAAAAAAATTACAATTCAACTTCATTTATGTAAAAAAATAAAATAACAAAATCACAATTTTTTTAAATAAATTTGTTTACAGAAAAATAATGTATTGTTTTATTTCTTTATTATTTTTGAAACAAAATAAAAAAGACAAATAAACAATAGGAACGTTAATTGGTGCCGAACCTTCTAAATAAAGTTTTATTTCCTATGCTAATGTTTTATAAAAAATATTTTCAATTTCTACAATTATTATATTAACTGCTACAGGGCTACTCAGACACAATTAACATGTCTGTTTATTTAACTTTAGATGAACCTTGACTGACCACTGAATTAAAATAAGTAAATAGCTAAATAATAAATACTGTATCTATCTATTCTGTGTTAGATGGGTCATAACTTATTGTGTCATTGTAGGCCAATTAATTTCACTTGTAAGTAAAGTATTATTTAATTGTACATTGTTAAAATTATTTCCTAATAGGCTAACTACAACTAAGTGAATATGAAATGAAAACACTAATGTAAATATTAAGTTTCCTTTATAATTGGCCTTAAGTTCTGGTAATCAAATGTAATACATTTTATTAACAAGCTATTATTATTATTTTTTTTTTTTTAGTATATATATTTCAATTTTTTGACGAACTAAAAATGTACGTTTGAAGAGGCACGGATTTGAATTTGGATTCAAGATTTGAAATAAAATTTTGGATTCGGATTTGAGAAATATAGGGTTCGGCCCATCTCTTTAATTGATAATGAATTTTGTTAATTTTTATACAAAGTTGAATTATTAAAAAGTTAAACTTCTCAGTTCAAATTTTAAATTTCTAATCAAATACAAATCTTATTTAGAGTTGTATTCAAAATTTTGAAGCTTTGCACGTACACGTAAAAAAAATGAATATCTCACTCAAGTGCATTCCACTTGTTTTTTGATACAAAACAAATATAGTTAATCTCATGATATTGTAGGCTTATATGTAATTAGTTTTGTTTATCACCAGTATACTAATCCATTACTGGCTATCAGCCAGTTAGTGAGTATTCTTTATAATTTGAAAAATGATACCTGGACACAGGACTTTTGGCTTAGTATGCCAATGCTCCAACCACTGAGCTATCCAGGAGCTGTTCCATGACCAGGGTCATTTTTCAATCACATTTTAAGGCAACGTCTATGATGGATCCGTGGAGCTTGTCAGCTAGTGCAGATAGCACAGTTACACGTGTGCATATTACAGATTAAAGAGCCATCATGATGTGCACATTTGTACAGTTGTCATTGTACTTATGGCAGCATAAAGCCATCCCGAGTCGAAGCTGGCCGGGGTATCTGATATCTCGTGATCTTAATTGATCACATATATGTAGTTTATTATTTCCACACATTTATCACAGACTTTGCCTTAAAATATGATTGAAGAATGACCCTTAGCACAGGATAACTCCTGCATATTTCATTGGTTAGAGCATTGGCATATTAAGCCAAAGGTCCTTGGTTCGATTCCCATTTCCAGGCGTCATTTCCTATTTTACAGAACATGATATTTAGATATGGCTATGACCGTAACTAACAAATATAATATCTTGGCTATTTAATCCTTCGTGTTAAGGAGTGTAGAAGTTGTTTCTGTTAAGGATTAAGAAGTGTAAAGATTACTATGAGATCTTGGGAGTGACAAAGGATGCAACTGATGGTGACCTCAAGAAAGCATATAAAAAACTGGCATTACAACTTCATCCAGACAAGAATAAGTGCCCAGGAGCTGCGGAAGCCTTTAAGGGTAAGTCAAGTCTCAATAAAACTAGGTGCAAAGTGCAGTATTAGATTGGCTTGTGTAGGCTTACATTCTATTTTTTTATGAAGAACCTTATCATACAGAAAAGTGACTAGATCTAATTTCAAATATTCATGTGTCATGTAATTTTAGTTGCGGTTGTCCTTTTTGATAGATACTATAAATAAATATAATGTAAGCCTAACATTAATAAAATAATAAAACTGCTATCATTGTTGACTACAAAAACTAAGTTTTCTAGAAGGTTATTCCTATGAAAATTGAATTGTGAAATTGTGTGGATCAGTGGTCAAATCATTATTGGTTGTGACCCCCCTCTTATTAGGTCTGAGGCTTTCATGCAATTTTGGTACCATTTACTCAACAAGATGTAAATAAATAGAGTATTTATAAATGCTTCCACTTTGACCAATTTGACTTTTTTTAAATCCAATTATTCACGTAGTTACAATTATAGATATCATCCCACCTACATTATTAACTCATGTTCTCCCACTCATACCACACTAATGTGTCTTTGTTCTTAAAAATAAACACACTGCTAACTAAATATAAAATAATATATTATATCCAACTCCCATTCACTATTTCTACACTAAAGGACATGGGGATGTTTGTGAATATCTGTGTATTTTTATTCTAGAATCAATTTATATAACTTATGTTTATGATGCAAATATTAACACATTGTGCCCTGATTTATTTGGTACTCTGTATTTGTCAATAGCTTACACAATATCAAGCAACATGTCTCACATTTTGTGCGACTCTTTGGCCGTCTACTACTACCATCATGTGTGTAACACGTTATTATAACTTTACATTAGGGGTCTGCGAGCTTGGGTTTTTTCATTCGAATCGAACTCGAGCTGAGTATTTTTGAAAACTCCCGAGTTCGAGTATATTAATAATTTTAAATTGTTTAAGTATATTAAAACACATGTTCTTCAAATATGAATGACATTCATTTTTATAAAGCGTAAATACTTTTGAAAAAAAAAGTTAAACAACGGAAATATCGGTTTTTAAATTAGAAATAACACTTATAAAACAGAATTTAAAAATAAAAATAACACTAAAATAAAAATCTTATAAAAAAGTGATTAAAATGGTTTCACACTCATGTCTTTAAGGACATTAAAATTACACCAAAAATAATTATAAAAAAAGTTAATAAAACCTATAATTACATGATGGCTTGGAAATGTTTAACAAAACAGTATTTTAACATTATACAGTGATGTAAAGGAAGCCAACCTGATTCACTGACACACTTCTCTCTTCATGTCTTCTTAAGCTTTTACACTTTTCACTTTTTTGAAACTTCCACAGTTGCACATTCATTTTAATTTTCGGGAATATTACTTTTCCATTACTGTCTCTTCATATGAAAAGTAAATATGTCTAAAAATTCCAAACAATGTGCAACTGTGGAAATTTGAAGAAGTGGGAAGTGTAAAAGTGTAAGAAGAAATAGAGAAGTGTGTTTGTTTACATCTAGGCTTAACCTAACTATCCTTTCAGGTTAGCTTCATTCACTATCACTTTACATTATTGTAGAGTGTTTCTACACTGTCCTGATAAAAAGTTAAAAAAATTTACATTTTAATAAGTTAATATTTCCCCAAAATATGCTTCAGTAACTTAATTTACCCTATAAGGAAACGAAAGAATCATAAACAAAGAAATTTGAAGTGTTTCTTATTTCGTTTATTATTCCTTAGTGTATTCGTGCACTATCATGGCTTCTGCTCCATTTCCATTCCTCTATGCCAAGTTTCACATGCACGTTGTACAGGCTCTTGTTAGACATAATTTTTTGAGAAATTTACTTCTCTTCAACTTTTAATCCTTATAAAAGTTGATACTGAGACTTTAAAATTAAAAATAATATTTCTAACAAACAATATGAAATAGTAAATGCTTTTTTAATATAAATACTTTTGGTAAAATATGTATGCAAAACATAAGATCAACATTGGTTTTAAACAGGTTAACAAACATAATTCTATAACTAAATAGTTACTAAACTAGAGCTAGTTTTGTAGCTAAACATATTAATTAATATGAGTTTTAAATTTCTTAAGTTTGAAAACATTTAGTATAATAATATATTCTTGATATTTAATTTAACATACATTATTATTTTAGAAAGGGACCAGGAATAAATAGTATATAGAATCATTAAATTATTTAGTAATCTTCTTAGCTATTTTTATTTTCATTTTCATTGCTTTATCATGGCAACACAAGTAAACAACTTCAATCAAGTATAATTTAAAATGGACAATAATATTGAATGAATTTACCGGTCGGCAGTGGTTTTAAATCTCTATTACGTTATTAATGTGAAAATTAAAATTAGTTTTTAATAATTTGTTAAGAAACCGAATAATTTATAAGTGGGAATTAAATAGACTATGCTTACTATTGCGTTTAAAAAATTGATTATTTAGTACATCAAGTGGAAGCTCGAAAATGACGAGCCTACAAAACTTTTGAACCCGATCTTGAGCTTAATCGACGAGTTCGGAATACGAGTACTCGCAGAGCCCTACTTTACAATTATATACTTAGAGGATTCCAGATTTCTAAGCTGAAATTTGATTGAACTTAAAATGGATACTTTGGATCAGCAGATTTGAATGACTCATTGTTTACTTGTCTTTCTAATTGTTTATTATGTGGTTTGTAAAATAATGCACAGTTAGAGGGTGGAAGAGGGTTAAGATTTGAGAAGAACCCAACAAAGAGGGTATTGTGCAAATGGCCATTGGATAGCAACTGATTAAATGGGTGTTGAATGAAGCAGTGTATGAAAAGTAGATAAAGAATAAATAGGAAAGGCATATCTCTGTAGGTATGTTAAAACACAAATAAGCTGAGTGTAAGGCAGTATCAAGTAGCCTACAGTTTAACGTACAAGTGTTCTATGTACATCTTATAAACCATTAATGCTCTCACTTATCTCTGGGAGGAGATCAACACCAAGTGAATAGCTATACTCTAGATGGGTAGGGATCCAAGGTGGGGGGTGAGGGGTGTGTGTTTATGTTTAAACATTGTTAAATCTGCATATCCAAACCTATTTTCACAATATTTTTTTTAAAAAGAGTGCTTAGGAATGTTGAATTGTATCATAATACATGTTTATGTTACTATTACAGTATATTTAAAAGTATTTTAATATTTTTAGCTATTTAAAAACAAGTTTAAAACATATTTTATTAATATCAATTATCTTTCTCTTATTTAATTCAAAAAGTGAAATAATAATGATACAAATTTATTTTTATTAACATAATTAAATTTTAAATGTATATATTTATTCAATTCAAGCTTGACTTGATACGCAGGAGTGTTATGAAAAGCTCGCTTGAGATCAATTTACATTTAAAAGCTTGAGTTTGCAGACCCCTAACTTTGAGGCGTGGGCCAGACTGACTATAAATATACTCATGAACTACTTGTTAAGAGTTGAAACACAAACTAAAATAGTTGCAATATTTGTAAAATATTGTTCATCAGTTTTATATTGCAAATCAACATGTAGATAAAAAAAGTGTTTCTTTGACTTTTTATTGTTTTTTGCACACTCTAATGCAGTACTTTCAATTTACAACTTCTAATTTGAAAGAACACAATATAAATCACGAATTAAACAAAAACAAAACATCTTCCACCAGGGTCGATGGAGTTAAACCATTGTACCATCCTATGCCTACCTCCTCCCATCTTTCTAAACCCTTGTCATACATTAATACACTTTTATTAAACTGGGAAATTATTATTAATTGATTTATTACTAAAAAACTTAAGTTAAAGAACTACTAAGACAAACAAAATTATACTAGAATAAAAATTAGAAATGAAACAAAATAAAATGTGCATCAAAATTAGATTGAAAAAATAAGTAAGGCACAAAAAGGCAGGGTCCCCTAAATTTTATAAAAATAAACTGCAGTAGTTAAGAAAGACAAGATCAGTGAGGGGACAACTACAGTAATTAAGAGACAAGATCGGTGAAGGGAGGTTGGTAACTCACAAAATATACATATGCTATCTTAAATTAGTAGGTTGCTGAGAATCTATAATAAAGACAATAATATTTAAAAATATAAATAAATATAAAGCTTATTTAAAATGACAAATAAATAGATATCATGGAAATGTAATAATGTAAAATAATCTGAAAAGAATAAGGAGTTTAAAACTTATTAAAAAAAAGAGATAAAAATGTGTGTTGTACACAGATTATAATAATTTAAGACGAGATTGAACAATAGAGTGCAAAGTTTAGAACCAAACAAAACAAAAGGACGTAATTCCAGGATACAATCAATACGGGATAAGTAACATAATAAATACATTGAAATACAAGATTGGAGGGAGAAGGTAATTAGCCTACTCTCCAACAAACGTGGGAGGATAACGGGCAAATCCTAAATGTAGATTTTTTAGACCTACTTTATGTTTTAGTTAAAATATTCTGACAAAGAGACCACTCTTTCTTTCAAGCTATATATTTTATACAACCAGCCTGGGATGGGACTGTCGTAGCTTCATATGCCTTATAATCTATCTCGAGCCTAGGACAGGCACAACATTCAGTCCCCGGGTGTTAATTTATCAATGTCAAAGGGTAAACTCATATTTTAATCAATGATACATTTTTGGCCACGCTGGGAATTGAACCCTGGACCCGTAGTTTAATGGGCAGAAACGCTGCCGAACTAAGGTGTTGAACTGACAATCGAGAATACTTACAAAAATATATAATTTATTGCAACATATCCGAACCTTAATCTCCTTATGAGACTAATATACCCATCTAAGCACCAAACCATGGCAAGGGAGCTACAAGATAGCAACAAAGAAATTACTTTAATTTACTTTTGAAAAGTTAGTCAAAAGAAAAAAAACAAAAAAGATCAATTAAGTAATGAAGAAGCTATATATTAAAAATATTACTTTAATTTACATGTTAAAATCACATAAAATTGACAAACTAGAAATAAATGTATATATTTGTGGTCTAATAAACCATGTTGAGTTAGAGGAAAAACTCAATACTGAATAAGTTACATTTTAAGTTTAAACCTAAACACCCAACTCTCGCAATTGAAAAAGGAGCAAAGCTGAACATTAACTTATGATTCGGATATTAGAAGCAAGTGCACAAAAAAAACATAGACAAAACATAGATGCCAAGCAATATAAATTCCAGAAGGGAGAAGAAGAAGTTTCTGAAACAGAAATCCACAAATAGAAAAGGAGATACAGTGAAAATATTGGCGCACAGAATTGGCAGTTTTGATGCCGAGACTAGTCGACTTACTGAAACAAGAACAAAAACTATTTACATCTCAACTAACATCAGAAATCCAAACTAAATGTATTTTGAAAGCTTTTTTGTTTCACCAACAGGTCTCACACCCACAAAATCATAGAAGTACAATAGGATCCATCACTTCATAATTCACATAATGAAAGTTATTTCATATGTCCACCATTCATACACAAAGTAGATTGACATACAAGTTAAGCACGGTCCTTCCATAAATAAAATAGTAAAAATAAAACTATTGTGCTGTTACTACCTTGGTGACGTAGATAACTAACATGCTAGTTTTGTGTTGAACTAGACTGCATAAGACGGGAAGATTGAGGTTCAAATCTCGGTCTGGTGAACTGAGGTGATTTCTTCCTATGGGGTTTTCCACTCTCCCTCCATGCAAATGTAGGCTCACTTCCTCTAAATTCAACCACCCCAATTCCTAACCGATTAGTGTAATTAGTACCTAAGCGTGCAACTCGAACGGGTAGTAAGAGACAGTGCTAAAATTAAATGTGCTGTTACTCAGCACACCATCTCTGGTACATCTTGTCAGGATTCTTTAAAACCTTATAATGTCATAATCCTTCAATTTATTATTTTCTTCTTCTTACAAATTATCATTAATCTTTTCAGCTATTGGAAACGCTGTGGCTGTGCTGACTGATGTGGAAAAGCGAAAGCAGTATGACACATATGGTTCAGATGAAGAACGTATGGCAGCCCAAAGACACAATCATGAGTACAATCGAGAGTACAACTACACTCGTGGTTTTGAAGGTAATAGTGTTTAAAAAAAAAGTAAAGTGAACATAAACTTCAGCATCTTAGGTACAGCTCGGACCAATGGCACACAACACAGCTTCAATAATTCATGTTACACTACAGCTACACCCACTCTTAATATCTAGAGATACACCTCAAGCATTTATTACTGTCAACCATTTGTTTAATTTTACCCTGCATGTCTAAGCATAAAGTTAATTTGACACATTATTTGAAATTTAAAAAATAACTTGCCATAGAGAAGCACACCTCACCCACACTTTAAACTTGGCACACAATAAAAGTAATATTTGGTATATGGGGAAACACTTTTAAAAGTGGTTTGAATGGGAGCACCACCCACATCACCACCAGCTCCACAAGCATCTTTGCTAAGGGCTTCATTTCCGCATTTTTTGTGGAAATTTTCTGAAACAAAATTTTAATATTTTGCAAATAGCTTGGAATTATTCTGATTATGAATTAATTTAAAAAATACTTAATTTGTTTTTATTATCTAACCTTAAAGTATTTTGACAGTAGTGTTTGTTTTTAGCTGATATCACTGCGGAGGAACTATTTAACATGTTTTTCGGAGGAGGTATCCCCAACCAGAATGTCTACATGCGACGCAACGGTCGGTGGCAGCGCAGCGCAGAACATCCTGCACCAAATAGAGAGGTATGGTGCTTTCACAATTAAAAATAATGAGACAATCATAATGATTAAATCTAAAGTTATAGGCATTTTGCTTTTAGCAGTGTGCCAAGGACAATTTTTCAATTTGAAGCAAAGCTGAATTGAATTATATGAAATATTCCAAAAGGGAAATCAAAGGTTAAATATTTTTATTGATCTAGTTTTAGACACTACCATCATCAACTGTTTAGAGCCTGTGGTTGGATGGGTTTAGTAAAATACCTTCTTCTTCTTTTATACCACCATTCTTCTTCCTTTAGTTTCTTCAATTCATTTCCTCTCACTCACACATATGTTGCAATCCATCCCATTTCCTTCTTGGTCTCCACTGTGATATTTTCCCTACATTCTTCACCTCCACCATTTTTCATGGGATTCTTTCCTTTTCCATCCTCATTACATGCCTATACCAACTCAGGTTTGCTTCCTCTACTATCTCATGTACTTCCTCTACCCTAACTTATGTCCATTTATAAAATATATTACAAGAATCAAGTAAATATCCTTAAATAACTGTATGGGATAGCCATAAATGTATGACAAATGTAGTTTTACATTATTATAAGTAAAATAGGTTTTTTATTTATTGTATTTCTCAAAGAGAAAAGGGAAAGCCATAAAATTACTAGATACAGTTGAAACGGGGAGCAAAAGTCTGTAATAGATTACTTACGAAGAAGGAAATGAAAAGGTAGACTAAATGTCAACCTGATACCAAATGTGTCACTAAATATTAAATAATATGTATGAAATAAAGGGCACCGAGCAAAAACAATTGGTAATAAATAAAATCATAGAATATTAGGAAAATGATAGGGCACAAATAAAAGTAAAAACACTAACACATATTTACACACACATCAATATTTCGAAGCTATTATAAATAGTAATCATGGGTGGCAAATATAGGGGAATGTAAGAAAAATTAGGGGAACAAGAAAGAAGAATAAGGGTGTGGAGGCTTAAAAATGAAGAGGAAATATAACTGTATTTAAGAAAGGCAAGAAGCAAAGATAAAGGCCAAGGAAGGTGATAGAACTAGATGGAGTAGATGTGAAAAAAGCAAAGAGTGTGAAGTATCTAGGTAGTGTGATTGAGGCAAAAGGTGGCAACAAAGAAGATATAGTGAGATAAGGGTAGTAGAGAGACTTACTATGGAAAAGAAAAGTGCCCTTGAAGTGTAGGAAAGTGTTGTATAGACCATAATTTATACCCACAGTCATGTATGCTGCAGAAACTTGGACTTTGGATAAAAGAGAAATGAGGAAAGTGGAGGTCATGGGAATGAAGTTTTTGAGGAGCATTTTAGCTGTCACCAGAAGAGATAAGATTAGGAATGAAGATGTATGGTCAAGAGTTGGGTTACAGTGGGTCTATGGGGTAATTGAGGAAGCAAGGATTAGATGGTATGGGCACGTAATGAGGCTGGAAGGGGAGAGGATTACCAGAAGATTATTAGATATTAAGTATGTAGGGAAGAGACTACAAGGAAGAGGTGGGAGGAACAGATAGCAGGAATGTGAAAGGGAGAAGATGAGAGTGGAAGAGAGTGCAGGAGAAAGAATGGTGGAAGGACAGAGGGAGATGGAGGTATTTTACTAAATGGACCAGGCCACAGGCTGGAAACAGTTCATGATGGTGAAAAAGAAGCTTAGTGGCCAAGGAAGGAAGTGAAGAGATGAAATGGGAAAGGATTAAAAAAAAAGTTTGGTGGGAGTTGCAGAGAAGGTATGTGAGAGGACAAGAGATAAGAGAAAGAGAGGAGGTGAAGAACAAAGCGTTCAAAAGGAGTTTTAAGAATAGAAATAAGGAAATTGAATAAGAGTGCAGGGAGAATAATAGAAAAGTGAATCGGGAGGTACGGGAAGCTAGGAAAGATTGGATGAAAAATTGGACAGATGCTGGAAAGGGATGTTGAAGAAAGTAAGAAGATGTTAGTAGTCAGGTAAGAAACTGTAGATTAGAAAAAAGATGAGAAGTTAGAATAATGGATGAAAAAGGTCAAACAACAAAGAAAATACAATATTTTGATAATAAGCTCAACCTGAAAGAGGAAAGGGATGAGAGTGAAACAGAGGATCATAAAGAATTAGTAGAGAAGGAGGAAATAGGTCCCACATTGAAAGAGGTGGAGGATGCATTTAAAAGGATGAAACTGGGAAAAGCACCATGTGTGTATGAACTAACTGTGGAAAAAATAGGAGTTGCAATGAGAAGCATGAATACAATGGTTATACAAGGTACTGAGAGTGATATGGATGGAGAACAAGGAATTGGAAGAAAGGAATTAGAGTACAGATTGTTAAGTAAAGAGACAGGAAGAGGTTTACTAATTATAGGGGAATAATGCTAATGTGCCACTCTATAAAAATATATTAGAAGATAATGGAAAATAAAATCAGAAATAAAATAAAAGAGGAGTGGAAAGATAAACAACACATTTGTAAACAGAGGTCTACAGTAGTCTTGATCTTCTCTTTATGACAGCTGATAGAAAGAAAGTATGAATTTGGGAAAGACTTGGTAGTGGTATATGTGGAGATGGAGAAGCCATGTGATAGTGTGGATAGAAACAATGTCTGGAAATTGATGGAGAAGGCTGGAGTGGAATAAAAGGAGTTTTAATGAGAGTGAACAGTATGTATGAGGATAGCATGCATTTTATTAAGGGGTGGATGTAGTAGTTCCAAATAAAAAATGGAGGGAAGCAGGGGGTGCTCTCTCATCACTACTATCTTATAGTGATTAAAAATTGATAAAAGTAAAGAATAGAAAAAAATAAACTAATAAATATAAATTTAATGAAGAAAGCCCATCTCGTTAAAGAGGAAAAATGTGGGAAGAATCCATTACACAAAGGTGACATCTTCTTTCTTTGATAGTATAAATGGTCACAGACATTTTAACAAAAATTGAGTAACATTTCGGCATTGTTGCCTTCATTGAACGAAAAGACACAAACACTAAATTACTCCAAGAAAGAAAGCTGTCACCATTGTGCATTGGATTTTCCCCAAATTTTTCCTTTTTCCCTAGGTGGGCTTTTTTCATTAATATACACTTATTAGTTTATTTTTACTTTTTTTATATTCTTATCAATTTCCATTACTATTAAGCATGTTCAGAATCCTGAACTTTGTGAAAAAATTCTGGAAATGGGATGTTCCTCAAACTTTAGCAGGAAAATTTATTATTATTATTAGCACCGCGTCTTACTACTCGTTTGGGCTATATGCACGCTAATGTGTAATGGTAGGGTGATTGTGGGATGAAATGGAGGACCTACAGTTTAACGTGGAATCCGAACCACGGTGGAGGCCTGAATTCACAAGATGTCTTGTCAGAGGTGAAGGAAGGGTTTGGTAATCAGATAAATCTGTGCCGGGACCGGGGATTGAACCCCAGCCGCTAGCATAGAAGTCTGACACCTTACCCTTAGACCACCAGCTCACCCAGGAAAATTTATTTCCCGGGATTTTCTTGGAAAAATGAATATTGGATTGTTACAATTAAGGACTCTCTATCAATGTGAAGTTTGTATTTAATGTTCATTAACAATATTATTAATTTACTAAATTTACATTAACCTTCTTTCTTTAATTAGACAAATACCCACAAATTCAACCGCTTTTATGTTACAGTTACATACCTTGTCAAGACAATTGAGTGCCGTTAGATAACAATCAAACTAGGCTACTTGATGGTAATAGCTATCCATAAATATACTTAAAGAAGCAAAGCTTACGTCTGGCAATTATTTTTATAAAATAAGCTTTTAAATCTCAAAACATGCATGAAATACACCATCACATTTATTTAGAGTCAATACACATCTCTTATTATGTTATTATTTGGAATGGTATTTATTTGCTTTTGTATCTTAGATGATAATAATAATTGGGTAAACAAGTATTTTTTAAGTTTAACTGTTTTTTTTTTGAGAGGTTAGTAACTAAAACTTAGTAAACCAGACACATGGGCTCAGTTGACAAGGTTTTTGATATTCTAATAGACAAAACTGTGGCTCAATTTTATTCATTCAGATTAGTTTGATGTTTTACTGTGTAAGTAGCGACTAAAACTCCTGCAGTGAACTTTTTATTTAAGTAGTTTTAGTCAATTTTTAAATGTCTATTTGGAATTAATGTATGCTTGATTAAAAATACACAAAATTATAATAGTTGCATTAGACCTAATTTTTTTTAACCTTACATCAAAACCTTACCCAACATTTGTGAGACAAAATATTATTTAAACATTTTACAAGCTTACAGAATTTAAATTTACTGTACTGACCTCTAAATATCAACCTAATCAGAGTTTTTGTCTCTTTGCCCAGCCCTAGTCGGGATCAATTTGCCCTAGAATTCTAATTTTATCATCAAATTATTTTTATTGGAATGAATGAAATGCTAATCTTAGATATTGATATTTCCCACCCGAAAATTTCTCTATTTCAAAATGTCATTCCTGCAAAATCCTAGTTATCATAAAATTATTTAGTCATTGGGCCACCTCATTGAAACGCTCACCACTAATATTTGTAATGGTAGTGGAAATGCTAATGAACAAAGTGGCAAGGAGACATAAGTAGTAAAGAATGAAAACCAGATGTTAACTGATGACTTGATGGTATGGAGAGAGAACGAAGAGGAATCACAGAAAAAGTATGGAATGAAATTTTTCATGGTGAAGTGTGAAGTGATGGTAGGAACAAGAAAGAGGATAAGGCCTAGTAAATCTGTAAAGTTGGATGAAGTAAAGTTGAGAAAGGTACAGAGTTTAAAATATCTTGAAAGCATGATTGAGGTTAGTATGAAAGTAGAGAGGATCTAATGAGAAGAGGACATCAGGGGGAGTTGTTCTATGTATGTAAAATACCCGTTATGAAGAATGGGATGCCTCTTGAAGTGTTAGGAAGTGTTGTACAGGACGTACTTTGTATCCATTGTCACACATCTAGCAGAAACATGGACAATGAATGTAAGAGAGGCTAGGAAAGTGGAGGCCATGGGAATGAAGTTTGTGAGGAACATGTTAGCTGTCATGTGGAGAAACAAGATTAGCAATGAAAGAGTGGGGATACAGAGTATACATAAAATAATGGAGGAAACAAGGCTGATATGGTATAGTATGGTATGTATGGTCCTGTAATGAAGATGGAAAAGGAGAAAACACCAAAGAAAATGATGGAAATGAAGTATGTAAGAAAAAGTCTGCAAGGAAGACCAAGAAGAGATGGAAGTAGCAGATAACATAAAATTTGAGAGGGAAAGAAGAATGTAAGTGATTAAAGGAGGAAGGATAGAGGAAGATGGAGACATTTGTTTAAATTGACCCGGCCACAGGCTGGAAACATTTGATGGTGATAATGATGATTTATTTGTTGTGAAAATTATTTGTGTTTTTAATTAGTTTATACATGGCTTTCAAACCATAAGAAAAAGTTGCATTTTACAAAGTTTTTATTAACTTGGCACATTTATAAAAAGAAAAATAGATTGGTCCGTGACACTTGAATGTATAATTAAGCCTATATTAATGGCTCAACACTAGAGAAAATTGACACTATCTGTTAAAAATTTTAACTACATCCCTTGGCATAATTTGCTATCATAGTTAAGGAAACAAGTCAAAAAACATGTCACCATCTTAACCATCACATATTGGAGACCTGCTTCAGTAGCTGCACGGTTGCATGGTCTATGGTGCCAGTCTCGCAATAGACTGGACTGTCAATGGCAAGATGATCAGGTCTTGAATCTCGGCTTTGTATATTGAGGGTGTTTTTTTCTCCAAAATGGTTTAGACTCTCCCTCCATACAAATGGGAGTACACTCCTCTAAATTCACCCTTCATCATCCCTACATTCATTAGCGTAGTTAGTACTTACTCTATGAGATTAGAACTCGGAAGTTCATTGCCGCACTTACAAAAGTAAGCCACCTATCCCTATCTTTTCCTTTTTCTCCCCTTTTGTGTTTTTTTTTTTGTTTTCTCTTTTAGGAAGTTGCGTTGCATGTTTCACGTTTCACACTCCTCCCTGATGAGTTCCGATAGACTGGGTCGGCGGATTGGGTGGTGACGATCAATTTTTCTTTGTCCATTAGCAGCAGTGTAAAGTGTGAACTGTGTTCTTCTTTTCATTGTAAAGGCCATATTGTGTTCGTCCCCTTTTTATATGTGTCTATCCACCTTTCACATACCTTCTTCCAAATATAATATATCCCTATTTTAAGATATTTCTATCCATTCCACCTCATTACCAGTAAATTTATTATTTTGTATATTCTGAATTTGACATTTCTTAACAGCAGGCTACATGTCATTAACTTACTCACTGACTAATATCATACATTTCCCGAATATTGTTTTCCTAGTGTCCACTCGTTATTGCTAGTTAAAATTGTTCCTAAATATTTAAACTCATTAATCCTATCAAATAATATGTTGCTCGAAGTAATCTCTAAATTATTGTTCTCTATGTGATCATATGCTTAGTCTTTTTTAGTGTTAACTTCTAAACCTATGTGATTATATACTTAGTATTTTTAGCATCCACTTCTAAACCTATTTCCTTACTAACCTCTACCAACATTTCTGCATTCATGTATCACCTTCCTTTCTATTGCCCAACAAAGCTAAATCATTTTTGTATCTTAAAAGCTGCATTGTACCGTTTGTCAATCCTTCCCTACTCTTTTGCATAACCCTAATAACATATTCTAAGGCTAGATTAAAAAGTAATTAGTACAGATTCATATAACCTGGACGGCACAGATTTATCTGATTACCAAACCCTTCCTTCACCTCTGACAAGACATCTTGTGAATGTGGGGAATGCCAAGCCTCCCCCTTGGTTCGGATTCCATGTTAAACTGTAGGTCCTCCATCTCATCTCACAATCACCCTACCATTACACATTAGCGTAAGTGCGTATAACACCGAACAGGTAGTAAGACGTGGTAATAATAATAATAATAATAATAATAATAATAATAATAATAATAATAATAATAATAATAACAATAACAATAACAATAACAACAACAACAACATATAACCTGGACAGGTAGTAAGACACGGCGCCAAAAAATAAATAATTGGAGAGTCTGTTCCCTTTGTTTACCCTGTGAGGTAGCGAGTTTTCTTTACATGGTTCCACAATGATGCAGCTTATAAGATAGGCTTACAGTGTAATCCGCCAAGGCAAGACTGATACTATTCACTGTAAACAGAGTTTATATTGTTTTTACTAATCTAGTAACATTTGATAAAATAGCTCTGTATAAGGTTTTATTTAAGAAAAAATATTACTTAGCCGTGGAATCTATTTATTATTATTATTAGCACCGCATCTTACTACCCGTTCGAGCTATATGCACTTACGCTAATGTGCAATGGTAGGGTGAATGTGAGATGAAATGAAGGACCTACAGTTTAACGTGGAATCCGAACCACGAGTGGAGACCTGGCATTCCTCACATTCACAAGATGTCTTGTCAGAGGTGAAGGAAGGGTTTGGTGGCATCTATTTACCTATTCAATTATATTAAAAGTATTTTAAACATTTAAAAGTTTCAGCAATGAAATTAACATTTATATGGATAACTCACTTGAAAGGGTATTTTTATTAGTATATAAATAAGTAAAAAAAAATCAGTAATCAAACTAGAATATTACCAGGGTCTTCTATTATTCGTAACACAATTACATGTGTAGAAAGTAAGTTATCTATATAATCTAGACCACAATTGCTGTCTATATATGTAAAAAAAAAGTTGAACAGAAGCTCATTTCTACCTCCTCTTACCCCATAATTAATAATTGTTGAGTCTTCAATAATCAATAATCCAATTATGAAGCTATTTTTTTTTAAATAAAGGGGAATAAGCTTGGAATATTTTTAACAAATATTATTTTGAAAATAATTATTTCAGCTAATTGTGGTGGTAGTGGATCATGGGTTGTTATCAATTGAAACAAAGGCTGATGAAACTGTACTACATTTTTTCTTTTCCCTTCGTTTGATATTCACACTCCTAATGATGTGAGCGAAAGTTTAAGCATTGGCTTTTAATATCAGGGCTAGTACTGGATTGGAGGAAAAAACTTACTACTTCAGTTTAAATTCGGATGAAGTCAAGAATTTTAATTTCAAATTGAATTTAAATATTTGCTTATTAGTTAAAATAGACTATTTTAAAATTAAAATGTTTAAATTCAAATCTTAATCAAGTATTTTTTAAATAAAATTGATACAAATAAATTATTAAAATTAAAATCAAATATAAGTCTGTTATGTACAAATTTTTGAAATTATTCTATTATTAAAAATGAGCCAATTATACTTTATATGAATAATAAACAGATTATAAATATTATGAAATCTGCTCTTGCACAGAATTGAGGTTCGATCTCTGTTATTCCCCCAGGCTGTGTTCATAGCTAATATTTATCGTATGTGATTACACCGGCTTTCAGCCTATCTAGTCCTAACCTAGCTTGGCTTCCTTCACTATCACTCAATTTACATTATTGTACAGTGTCTTTACAGTGTATTACTATAAATTTCCAAGCCATTATTACCAGCTAGCATTAGTAATTTAGTTGTCTTTCTTACAGCAACAAGCCAGTGGCTACACAGTGTTTCTGCAGATGATGCCAATCTTATTGTTAATAGTGCTATCCATGATGAGCAGTTTTTTCATCTCGGATCCTATTTATAGCCTACATGCGAGTTCGTAAGTACTCATTTCAAACCAGATAATTAACCATTTTGAGGTAAAATATTACTTGTTTATTGGTAATTTTATTTACAAATCAAATAATTTCACATTGTTTTACTATCTCATTTAAAACTACACCATTGTACACAGTGTAATTCTATCTTTTAACTTCAGGTAATCACTCTTTTCATCCTTTGGTATTGAATTTTATATTTTAAGTCACATTTTAAACATAACATTGGCACTAAAACACAACAACAACAGCCACAAACAACCACCACAACCCTATAATTTTTCTAATATTATATAATTTTATCTATTACAAGTTGTTTGCACTTTATTTCAAATTATATAATATCCAAGAAATAAAGTTTATTTGAGAAACACTACCTTCATTCAACATCACAAATTTTGTATGTATTCATTTCTCATTGATGCAAATCACCACAATTTTTCCTTGAGGCATTCCTCCCAACCTTTATTAATATGGTTTCACTAAAGCTACTGGCATCCTAGAAAACATTGTTATCAGTAGGGTTCTGCGAGTACTCGGATTTCGAGATTTGAGCCGAGTTCGAGATCGAAAATTTTGTAGGGTCGTCATTTTCAAACTTTCACTTGCAGTACTTAATAAACAACTTTTAAAACGCAATATTAAACATAGGCTATTTAATTATATAATATCGACATTTCCACTTATAAATCATTTGGCTACTTACCAAATTGTTAAAAATTAATATCAATTCTCACATTAATGGTGTAATAGAGCTTTAAAACCAATTTCAACCGGTAAATTTATTCAATATTGTGGTCCATTTTGAATTATACTTGATTGAAGTTGTTTACTTGTATTGCCATGACAAAGCAATGAAAATAAAAATAGCTAAGAACATTACTATATAATTGAATGATTCTTTTTACTATTTTTACCTGGTCCCTTTTTAAAATAACAATTTATGTTAAATTAAAAATGTAATATCAAGAATATATTATTATATTAAATGTTTCAAACTTAAAATATTTAAAACTCATATTAATTATAATTAATACATTTAGCTACAAAACTAGCTCTAGTTTAGTTACTATTTATTTATAGCAGTAGTGGTTGGCCCATATAGCCATTGAAAACACTGCTTTCTTACTTTCAGTGAAATAATTACTATTCTATTAAATAACTTAAATATTTTTAAAATCCCAAACAAAATATATTTTGGCAGTCTCTCTATTTTTCAAGTGTGTCTGTAGGTTTGTCCTCTCCACGAAGCCCCTGATAGCGGTATAACTTAATAAAAGCAATCTCAACAGTGCCTCTATGACCTTCAAATGTCATGGGGGTTGAAAGGGAGGGAAAGAGGCTAAGGTGCATGCGTGTCTTGTATGTTCCCTTTACAGTCCGTAGAGGTAGAATAAAAGCAAAGTTTAAACTGCCTCTCACTGTCGTGGAATGAAATAATTACTGTAAATATCAACCACCTAGTGCCCATTGTCAATTATACTATAGTTGTGTTTAATGGCGGATCTTGTATGGGTCATAATTTGTTTTATTAAGGTCTTAGTCTTTATCTTTTATTTTATTTACTATATTATTTATTTTAATTTAATATAAATTTATATTTTCAATATGGGTGTGGGTAACGAGGCATGTGTAGCTAGTAGATTATTAGTTACTTTGCTTTTAAAATTGAGATTGTTAAAACTGGTAGACCAACACCTGATCTTCTGCAACCTACTTTCAGTTATTTTTATAGTAAGTCTTAATCCATAGATTTAAGTTAATTTATTTTTATGAAATTATAATTTTTTTGCTCTACTCCCAAAATGGTCATCTTAAAATTAGTTCATTATTTATAGTTTATTTTGACTTAAATTATGCTCCCAAGAATTTAATGCAAAAAAAAAAAGTCAAAGCTGCTTGCTCAGCTCCTGAACCTACCAACCGCCACTGAGTTATAGAACCATGTTGGTTAACCTGTCTAAAATCAATGTTGATCTTATTTATTGCAATATATATTTTACCAAACTTACCACATTTATATTAAAAAAGCATTTACTATTGTTTGTTAGAAATATTATTCTAGCCATATTATTTTTAATTCTAAAGTATGAGCAGTATCTTTTATAATCATTAAAAATTGAAGTAACTGTAACTGCACATAGAGGAATGGAAATGGAACAGTAGACATGATCATGCACGATTACACTAAGGAATAGTAAACATAATATGAAATATTTCAAATTTCTAACTGTTTATGATTCTTACATTTTTTTGTAAGGTAAATTAAGTTACTGAAGCATATTTTGGGAACATATTAGCTTATTAAAACATCAAGTTTATTAACTTTTTATCAAGACAGTGCATCATATAAAAGATTATAAAATAAGCTACAAAAAGTTTTTCCCTCGGCATTCTATCTCATTTCTACCTTTAGTAATCATTTATTTTGTAATTGTGTACCACTAGTTTTTTCTTTTAAGAGGCCGTATCTTTTAAACTAATGTGAATAAAACTCTAATTTTTTTAAAAATATACCAGCTGTTATACTGTATTAGCAAAGGACAAATTATGTCAAACGGCTGTATTAAATTAAACATTGAAAAGAGGATAGAAGGGCTAGGCCTACACACTCAACAAGAAACTGTATGGCTAAACGTTTTTAATTTTAGACTTTTTGGTTACATTAGGTGAGCTAAATTTGAAAAAAAAAAAGTGCTATTAAAATATTGGATCACTTGATACAGAATGACCCTTATCTAGTTCCTCCTGGGCCATATCTTTTCAAGCTAAATTCACGTTATTTGCGTAGAAACAGTAAGACTCATGTAAAAATTCATGTTATAGCAAATGTGAATTTTGCACATCCCTAGTAATAAGCCCATACTTATTTTAAATTATATGTTTTTTTAAAGTTTTTGATTTTGATCCAATTCAAAACATTTTAAAATGAACATATTTTGAATCAAGTATCTTTAAATTAAATTGTTCAGAATTTAATCTGAATTGAATATTGATTAATTTTTGCAAAGATTAAATCCAAATTGTTTATTAAGACAGATTATTGGGGCTTATATGTTTTGAATTGAGATCAAAAGAATAAGAATTAATGGGAAAAATATAAAAATGGCCTCATGACTTAACTAAAATATTGTAACACAAGGCGTGCACGACATGGGAGGGTCACGGGCTGTTCACGAACCATGAGTTCTTTTAATGATACTGGAGTGGGTTGCTGATTAAACATGAATGAAAATGCACAGCACGAATATTTAAGGTTTTTATCATTAAAAATAAAACAATGAATACACTGATAAAATACAATTAAATTAATTACTAACCAAACAAGTCACTAAATTAAATATAAAAGTCCTAATCAACTCCTGTTAATTAATTAACCAATAAGGATATATGAAATATAATTAAATTAAGTAAACAAATTAACAACTATAAAATATGCATTAACTAGTCAAATATTAAAAGTCACAAAAAAGTACACTATTAACACAGTCCACAATTATGGCAATCAATAGCTACGTTACGTTACCCGTTCACTTAACTTGCCATTGGTTGCCGCACACGAAAAACTTCGATGGCCCGCGATACACGAACTTTGGACTCATCGACCCGCTCACTGGTCATGCCACCCACTCCCAGGCACGTTAGCTCACTCCTGGACACACCAGCCCACTCATTTCACTGTCCATAACTCAGACTAGGGGCCCTCTGGCAATCGCCGACTGTGTATATATAGGGTCACAGTTAAGAGTCTGGAATCTTCCATTTCTAGAATAAAATGCATGAACCCAGCCTCCCCTCCCTCGACCCTTCCTCCAACCTCTCTAATCCCCCAGCCAAGCGAGACTGCTGTTGTATACCTGCTAAACAAGGAGCACATATTTTAGGGTAGACAACAAGAAGCGCACTGGTCCCACTGTCAGACACTAATCTTGTTACAATATTATATAGACATTGTCGATTATATTTTACTAGCAGATTGAGGTTCATTTCTATTAAAAGTTCAACTGTTCAAATATTTCACTGTTAAATATGTCATATAAGGAAATCTAGCTTGTTTGGATACTAATTATATTATATTTTATGTGCTTATATCTACTATACTATGCCATGTATAGCAAATGTAACTTGAAAAGCAAAAAGAGGTTTTCCTTAAAGAGATACTATCTTTATATTTAAAATTTATATAAAGTAACTTTAGTTGAAATATAGGCATAACAAGCTCAATTGCACATAATGCACGTGTGTCGAAGGAATATACATGAGAAAAGTATTATTTTTCAGGATTTTGGCTATTAAATCAACTACTGTGCTATTATTTAATTCAATATTACTGCATAGTGCATACTTTGTACCTTGTCACATTTTTACCTCTTTAGCAGACACATGAACATTGAATATAAGAGAGACAAGGAAAATGGAGGCCATAGGAATGAAGTTTGTGAGTATCAGGGGCGGCTTGTCCTTAGGGCATGAAGGTGTTTACCTGCCATTACCCCCAACAAACTCCCACATATAAATCATAGCCTTGCAAAATTATTATTCGCACTCACACGGAAATTTTATCTTGCCATAATAGTTTCAAGAAAAATAGGTTTTTGGTTTAGGTAATAGCAGGCAATGTTTTAAAAATGGTGTGGAGTCAGGTGCGTGACTGTCAGCACCTTATAGTGAGATACCAAACCTTCCAACTCCTTCAGATATTGTTGTCAGCTGGCTGTGGTTAGCTAGCACTGCCTTTTCTGCATGTGAAGGTGCTTTTCCATACATACCATGAAGTTGAAAGCTTGTAAGGTATGTGTTGTATATAGCGTGGACCAGCAATCCTGTGTGTTCTTGCGTCTCAAGACACATATTTGTGCTGCGTATAGCAAAAATGTTTTCTATGAAGGGTAATGTTGGGATTGTGTTGATTTGTTAAGTTATACAATGTTACATTTTAGCTAGGTAAATTGAATAATTCAATTCAGGGACTTAAGCTCATGAATGTTTCAAGAGCAACTCTTGATCAAAAAAGGGAATTGAGCTAGACAGTTAGGCCAATTCCTGAATTCGCTATAGAATAAACAGAAACCAAGGACACTGAAAATCATGTTTTCAAAAGACAGATCAGTTCCAAAGATGCATACCGAAAAAAGGCCGAATTTGTGGCTGAGCTGTGGAAAAAACAATTTATACTGTTTTTTACTAACTTATGAGGACAGTGACCATACATAAGTATATATTAAGCACATTAATACCACAGCAGCAGAGTTTATACAAAAGATACACGTTCTTTGAAATGAATTTGCAATTTTTTATTTTAAATTAACGAATTTTTAACAAATATTGCCAAAATGTCTATCTTCTTTTAAATATATTATTTAAAAATAATTATAGAACCGAATCAGCCATGCCCTCCAGCTTCTAAAGTTATGAGATGCCACTGATGAGGATGTTAGCTGTCACAAGGATAAACAGGATTAGGAATGAAGTTATCCGGGAAAAAGTGGGAGTACAGAAAGTACATGAGATAGTGGAGGATGCAAGAATGAGATGGTATGGTATGGTATGGTATGGTATGGTCATGTAATGAGAATGGAAAAGGAGAGGATGTCAAAGAGAATGATGGCGATGAAGTATGTAGAAAAAAGACAACAAGGGAGACCAAGGAAGAGATGAGCGGAGCAGATAACATAAAGTGTGTAAATGAGAGGAGAAGAATGGAAGTGATTAAATGAGGAAGAATGGTGGAAAGCTAGAGGAAGATGGAGGTATCCCACTAAACTAACTCATCCACAGGCTCGAAACAGTTCATGATGAGTGTATGGGTTCAAATTTTCACGATGTGTGACAAACAAATTATTATTATTAATAATTATTCTTATTTATTTATTATTAATTAATTATTATTATGATTATTAGTTATTGTTTTATTATTATTATATTTATTATTATTATTATGTATTATTTATTATTTTTATTATTATTAGTTTGGTACTCAACTGTGAGCTATAACATGTTAACTGAGACATGCATACCCCACTAAAGATACTGTAATTTAATAATATGATATTGCTAAGTGTGGGAAACAAATGTTATTTTTATATCAATAAAGCAGACATGTTGTCAGCTGAGTTTGACTCTGTACTCGAAATAGATTTAAAATTGTGTGTTAGATATACTTAAAAAATGTCCGTGTCTAGTGTTTGTAATTGTAGTACTGTTTATAAAGGAGCCATAACTAAAAAGTTGTAGATATCTTAGCAAAATAACTGCAATTTGAAACTTCCTCTGACTCTTTTGTAACGAGGAACAACTTGAGGTGCTACATTGTCCCACAAAATGAGTCACACCGAAATAAAACATTTACTTACTTACAATATGGCCTAAAGTTCATTGCTGCACTTACACCACATATCCCTATACTCAGCTAGTTCCCCTCCACCTAAGTCCATTTTAATGTTATCCCCCCATCTGCATCTACAGTAGCCCCATGACTTCATTGGTGCTGACTGACAGCTCACAGCTGACAGCTTTGAAAAGTTACCAGACCAAATTATGTATCCCTACGCCGAACCATATGATCTGCAAAAACATGTGTTTAGCAGATTTCACTTCTAACAGTCAACATATAGGTATACACCTAAATGTTGACTGTCAGAAGTCAGCTGTGAGCTGTCAGTCAGCACCAAAGAAGCCATGGGGCTACTGTAGGTCTTCCCATTGGGTTATCTATTCAATACCCATAGTATGGTTTGCTGCATATCC
Source organism: Timema shepardi (assembly GCA_902151425.1). Classification (NCBI taxonomy): domain Eukaryota; kingdom Metazoa; phylum Arthropoda; class Insecta; order Phasmatodea; family Timematidae; genus Timema; species Timema shepardi. The sequence continues at coordinate 61,479 of CABFVX010003381.1, forward strand.
TCCCCATCATAATTTACGAGACTTGATTAACCTAACAATGTCTTATTTTTTTTATATAAAACTGTATTTTGATTGTATTCTTTGAAAAGACTTAATATATTGCCAAAACTATTCTTTAATACTACAACCTATGTTTTTGAATATCCTTCTTTTAAAGTCAAATAGTAATAAATTGTTCTACCAAAATTACAAACTTATGTTCTCATTTTAGAATGAGAAAATATTCTACCAGAGATTAAAATGTTGAAACTTTGGAGTTTTTTTTCTCATTCCTCTGTTTTTTTTAAAATTCATATGGTTTGCCACACTGGTACATTAGTGCCATATGCTCTTGAATTTCTAAAATGTGTTTATATTTTAATTCTGTTTCATTAATAAAAACTATGATTTATTAAATTTATTTAAGCGAACTTGAAATATATAGCATGTAATTAGATGGACTAGATAGAATTAGCTCAAAATAGGAATGGGTGGCATACTTATGTTAGTGCGACATTGAGCTTTTGAGTTGCTAATCCCATAGGCTAAGTTTCAATAGGCCTTCTAATATTCTTTTTACACACTGTCTTAGTATTTGTTTGGTTTAGTAATTGATTAGGAGTTTTATAGATATACTGTTTTGATATTTTTGGTTAAAATTGTATAATACCCTATCAAAATTAATGCTCCATAAATTAAACTAAATTCATGTTAAATAATTTGGGTCATTACTAGTTAATTGTCAAAAAGATTGTGGATAAATTACCATCTTAAATATAATGTGAGATGAAATGTAGGACCTACAGTTTAACGTGGGATCCGAACCACGGTGGAGGCCTGGCATTCCACACATTTACAAGTTGTGATTAATACACGTCTTGTCAGAGGTGAAGGAAGGGTTTGGCAATCAAATAAATCTGTGCCGGGACTGAGGCTTGAACCCCCTAACCCCAACACAGAGTCTGACACCTTACCTCTAGACCGCCATGTCACCCAAGGAAAGAAACTGTTTACCGTACTAGTTGGATGTCATTCTGAACTAGATTAATTATCATTGTAAACTTAATAGACCAGGATGATTTTCAAACCCTATTTGTATGGACACCTTGTTAAATACTGTAAATTTAAGTACAATTTAAGATATTTAACATAACTAACTATGCCAAATTCAACCTAAATTAAATATTGTATTATTATGTGGTTCTCAGTATTATTTATTAAGATAAGAGTATATTTGATTTGACTCTGCCCATTTTCTCATTTAAAATAAATGGTGTGGAACTCCGCATGGACTTTTAATGAAAATAACCATTTTGTTTGTAATCCTAATCAACATTTAGATACAAATTTAATCAAAATCATTAGAGCAGATTTTTTCTCTCTTTGTCCTTTAATAAACGAATCTTAATTTTAGGGTTATATTCACACACAGACGGCATTACAAAAACCTCTTTCAAGGGGTCAAAACGTCGACATTCATTAACATCTCAAGCGTGACATCTTTGACAGTCACAATACTTCACCTTCATTATTCAAAAAGTTAATATATAACTTAAAAACTATTGGTTTTATATAAATATATTTCAAATAAAAAGTTTGCTATTATAAGTAGACCTACATATTTGCAATGATAAGTAATTTCAGATCTCAAGGAGTTATGGAGATATGATAAAAAAAAAGTGGAATCTATGCATCACTATGGAACCCTTAAAGTCATTTTGACGAAAAATCGAGAGTAGCCATTTTGTTTGTAATATTGATTAATACTTAAAAACAAAATTTAATCAAAATCATTACAGCTGATTTTGATCAAATAGATTTTTTTCCCTTAAGGAAACTCCACTTAATTTTTGGGGTTAGATAGATATACAATTCCAAAATCCCCTAGAGACAAACCCTATGTAAACCCATGATACCAAGTTTTAGCCTGATCAGTAAAATAGTTTAGTTTCTACACAGATGTACAGACAAACATTGCAAAAACAACTTTTTCAAATTCGAGGGGTCATTAAATGTCGCCATTCATCAAAAACTCGAGTTCGATTTTTTTAACAATCACAATACTTTCTCTACTTGTAAGATAGTGAGAAAGTAAAAAGGATTTCAAATAAATTAACAAAAACTTAAAAAAAAAAAATAAACCTTAGCTATATCTTCTAACTGATATAAAATAAGCGATAATTGATTTTTGAGTATGGTTAAATAGTTATCATTAAAACTGGGCGTGTTCCTTTTTAATAAAGTTATAACTATCCCACTTTGGTTGTTGTGTTTGTATCAAATAATTTAGGCCTAGTTACAAATGGCTATTTAATTTCACCCTTTTAAAGCAAATTCACTTCTTATTTGATTGATTAGATTTCAGAAAACAAAAATATTTACTGTGTGGCATTATTAGCATTGAAACATCTAAATTCACTTAACCAAATGGTACACAGGCTCTTAAGAAGTTAAATTGACAAATATGTTGATACATTTAATGCTATCATAAGGTTGTTAGGTGAAAAAAGTAATTTCGAAGGCAGTGAACGGTTGGTTGCCCTTATTTTCAGAGGACAGTGGGAATGGTGATGCTTGGCGAATCTTCATATCGGTGACATCATTCGCTCGGCAAAACAAAAAGTTCGGGGAAAAAAAACTTGAAATAAGAAACTCATCGATTTGACTACACAACCCAAATTGAAATCATTTTAAGTTGAATGGTGTTTGTCAATGCATAATTTATTTAGTGAAACATCACTATATTTTTATATTATACCATCAATAAAGTCATAAGTCTTACAAGTGTATTACTACTAGATCATTTCCAAAAGGCTTGTACATTTAAATGTGGTACTAAAATCTTGATAAAACCATGTTTAAATATGTGTAAATAAAGTATTCTAAAGTATATCTAATAAATCAGAATAATAAAATACAAGGATTAACTATTATATTTTATATACAGTTGAGACTGAATGGTTGATTTTGGCTTCATCTGTAGCTATCCTGGATTATTTCACATCAAAGTTATTCCTTGTTCATAATTTAAACCGCAGTATACAATCTTTATGAATACCATTTCATAAGGATTGTACAATTCTAATTTAAGGCTAATTACAATCTATGAATACTCAAAATTATTTAAAATATAAAAATCTAGAGGAATATCCATGGTATAGACTGAACTATGTTTGATGGAAAGGTAAGGTTTTTTAATCCTACCCTAATGTTTTTGGGTGGGGTTTTCTAAACAATCTCTCACCCAACAGAGGGTATATAGATACAATATAGTAAGTAGCCCCTTAATTCTACCTTCCTTATTCATGCCTCACCACTGAAATATGTGGATAACCCAGCCGGAGAGTAAATCACAGTGCACCAAAATATAGAGGAATGCCAAATTGATATTGAAAAATAATTTTACTCTGCCTATTTATGTTGGCAGATTTTATAAATTAGATTTAGAAAATGGATAAGTAAAGTTCTTGTAAAAGTAATTTTAAATACTCATGTGCCAAGTTGTGTGAAACTTTCTCTATATTTTGATCTTGTGCAAGTTGAATTAAAACAGCTGATTGGTTGGAGACACATAATAAAATAATAAAATTGACTTTGTAACTAATAAGTGTGTGCTTGTTCTTTTTTATAAACATTAAGTGATTTATTAAGTAAATCCAAATTAAAAATAATAAACAAACAAAACTAATTTTATAACTTATTTAATTTATTTGTTGTATAAAGTAAGACTATTTTTAGTAATTTTTCTTGTCAAAAATTGTTACATTTCTTCATTAAAGGCTTCAGTTCAAAAATTATGTTTTCAAATATTCTTATTACTTAACAATAAAATAAAATAAACTCTAAAATAGTGATCGGAATAATATTACTTGTAAGCATTTTTAAAAAAATTAGATTAATCTAAAGAAAACTAGTAAAATCAAGTTTTCTCAGAAAATAATCTAGCTCTGTAATACAGGGTGGCCACTGATTAAGAAAACAGGGGAAACCGAGAATTCTATTTGATTTTTTTGCGTCGGGGAGGGGGGGGGATGACGACACCTGTGAACTGTTTGAATTTTGCCGTCTGTCGGGAATTCAAAAGAGAGAAGCACTTTAAATAACTTGTAGGGGCATACAAATTTCAAAAATTTGCTGGGAATGGACCACTATCAATATCATCCTAGAGGCATCGAATTTTCAATCATTTGCTAGGAGAAAACTACTTCAAAATATATTCTAGAGGTATTTAAATTTCCAAAAATTTCTGGTTGAGGACCATTACAAATATCTTGAAGAGGAGTCTAATTTCCAAAATGTTTTAAAATATTTTCCAGGGTTGGGTGTCAGGTCACCTTGACTTAGAGGGCCAATTATTTTTTAAGACTTTCTCTGAGCTTAAACTAATAAGGTTCTGCTACCATTAGGGTGTAACAAATTTGTATACATACTACCGTTATTGTTTAACTTGTCTGCTCTCTACTTGTGGCTGAGAATTTTGTAACAAAGACCCATCTTGAAGTAGTTTAAAGTGTTTTATGACATAATCAATGCTGTAGGGTGATTTATATATACTTACAATAATTCACTAGCATAAGGGTTGGGTGGAAATTTCTTAGTAACAATACTTGATCAGGTAATAAAATTTGATAGTGTGTTTTTATACACATTTTACAAAAACATTTTCATTCAAAATCATTATTCAAAGACTAACAAAAATATTGGCAAAATTGTTTTTTCACCAGGAAACCCAGGAATTATGCTTGAATCAGATTCTAGAGTTTCACTGGCCACTCTGTAATTTCATTTTTTATTCAAATTGGGGATTATATATTTTAATATTATTTAATACATTATTTTTCACTAATATTTGTTACCGCTTTTAAAAAAACTATCTTGTTAGATTGTATAAAATAAAATGATAGTAATGAAACTAATCTCCTTAAACACATCTTCAATAATTATGTGGTATTTATTAGGGCTCTGTTAGCGTAAGGTTTATCATTCAAGTTGAGCCTCTCAAGAACTTCCAAGTGTTGGGTCAAGTTTTAGCTCAATAAATATTTTATATTATACTAAAACTTAGCAATGTAAAATTATATATTTATCAAAATTGGGGAAAAAATCTTTGAAATTACAATATCTTTAACATTTTTTTAAAAAAAAGAACATAATTTTGAAATTAATTGGATTAGATTTGATATTATCTAAGTACAACCCTTTAATTCCCTTTGCATGTGGAACACAATTATGTACAGTGTTGTCCTTCGAACTTTTTCAGAAAGAGACATACCCTTTTATCAGATAAATAATTTAAAGCAGGTTCTTTTTAAAAGCTGTCCACCCCATTTATCCTGAATACTTGACTTGCACCTTTCCCACTGGTGTAGCTTTTAGAATAGGGCACAGTGTAGTCCAGCAAGGAAAGATTGATAACTTTCAAGATACATAGTATACTTTTTCACTGATTTATTTGCTCTACAATCCCTAAAAATGTATATTGTGCCTTCTTTATCTTTGTCTCATACCTTTCTCCGTACCACATCCCATTAAACAAACTACCATCTTTGTTGATTCTTCTACGCTCACCCTCCCCACACCATTCTCATTAGTCACAAACAACATTTAGACAATTATGGAGAAGAGTTAACTTTGAGTCATCCATAGTCGTAAACACAATAAATAAAAATAAATAGACTCATACAAGATTTTTAGGCCTAAAAATCAGTCACACTGGAGCCAAATTATCTAATTAAAGCTCAACTTGGGCTCAAAAATTGAGTTCTTGCATATATTGATATATCTTGGTTACTGTGATATAATGTAAATAAGTTATATGCTGTTTTAATTATGTATTTTTTTAAGTTAAAATAAAACTTTTTTTACATTATCTGAAGTGAACATTTAGCCATTAAGTGTTTGTGTAGTTAAACGATTTACTCTCTCTAAGTACCAGTACTTGAAACTAACCGTATTTCTTCGATTCAAAAATGCCATCAAGTGTAAGACACACCTTAATTTTTCAGTACCACCAACAGAAAAAAACTTTGATTCTAAGAAAATAAAAATAAAAAGCTAAAATACTCTATTTATAAGAACTATTTTTACTATAGAATTAAATTTAGTAACACTAGTATCTTTTTTTTTAATCATTAATGTTATTCTCACTCCCTTCTAAATCAGTATGTCTGATTCTTCTGAACAATCTTATATTCACTATCCTATAGTATATTGTCTTCTGAGCCATCGGGAGTATTGGTAGAAAAAAAAACTGTTACTCTAGGACACTGTCTATTCTAAGACACCCTGTTTTTAGAGATGTTCAAAGAGGAAAAAATGTGCATCTTAAAATTGAAGAAATACATTATATATATATATTACAGTTTTTTTATAGGCTAATTGACAAAAGTATATAAAAGGTACATTTCAAATTTAGGTAAGTGATGGTCACTTTAATAACATATATTGTCATTCATCCTTTACAAATGTTTAAATTATCTTGAGAAAACTCCAAAATATGAAATTTTAGCTTCCCGACATAAAGTTCATTAAAATGTTTAAAAGTTTTCCTTTGACAGTTGATATAAACATAGTAGTTTTTAAGGGCACCTCCTCACAAATGGACTTGATTTAAAACTTATTTCGATTAGAAACTATTTTTTTTAGCTGGATTAAAAAAAATGTATGGTGTGATTACTCTTAAAAGTGTCAATCTTACCTTTCTTGGTTCCACCAGTGGCTTTGCTTATAGGATAGATTTATAGTGTGATCACTCTAAGTAGACTGTTACTTTTCTGAGCAAACAAAAGTACACATTACACATGAGTCTGGTATATTACTTTTAGAGAAGTGGCATCAAACATACTATCACACTTAAAAAAAAGTATAAATAAGATAAAAACCATAGTAAAATATTTTGTTATAGCACTAATTTTGCCATATTTTATTCAAGTAAAGCTGCAGAACTTTATTTCTGCCTGTTAAAAGAAACTGATTTATTTATTTTGAAAATGGTTGAACATTAAATAATATCAGCCTTTTAATAATCACTTAAAAATTAATTTACAATGGAGAATACTTAAGCCACTTTTAAAACATTATGACAACAAGGTCTCCAACATATTATTTATAACTAATTCCAGGATCACTATCAACATAATGTTCATGAAACGTTAATATTACTAAAGAATCCTATTCTATTAAAGAAAAGTTTAATCACTAGTATTTTTCTCCTACACTGCAACTTCTTCACCATCTGATTTTATAGTGTGGCATAGGATGGGTTTTGGTAGAGTAAATTAAAAATATATCAACTCTTAGAAGTAATGAATAATAGGAGCAGTTCTAGATCAAAAATAGCTATGAAAGAAATTTAATACGTGATTTATTGGTTCATAGATTTCAAACATTTTCCCTGATAGCTGCTGATGTGGTTCCTCAAAATCCCCCCTTATAATATATTCCTCAAACTAGGGGTCTATGACCGGAAATTGCACTAGATAAAATGTTTTCTAAGCCAATAGTACATGGATGACCCATGGGACAAATAAATGGGGCATGTATGAAAATGCTGCTCAATACCACCAGTGGTGCAGGAACGTTTTTATTTGGGAGGGTAAATATTATCTTGGGCTGTTATAGGAAATAACATTTTTTAGATTTAAAAAACCCCAAAAATGTAATATTTAACAGTTCAAATGTGGTTTTTTTTCTCATTAATTATGGGCTTGCCAAACATTAGAATGAATACACACAAAACTAATTAAGAAAAAATATATATGATGCGGCTCAGCTCAAAATTATTAAAAACAACAAAATTAAAATACGTTTCCAAACACCCTTGCTCTATATTCACTACTAGCTATAAAACTGCTAACTAGTTTCGCAATGTCAAGTTTGTCGAGCCTCTCAGGGTATGCATTAAGCAGACACAGGTGATTTAGTCTACTTCCCTCATCGTAGAGCAAAGATAGTTTTTTATGTGTCCAAGCATTGAAAAACTTCTTTCTGCACTATTTGATGTAGCCGGTATCACTATCAGAGTTTTCAAAATCTCTTCAGTGTGAGGGAATAAACTTTGTGTTTCTTCGTGCAGGCCTTGAAATTCGGTGAACGTGCTGGAGATGCTAGAAAACTGAATGATTTTTCTACACATCGTCAGCTCAGTTTACATCTCTTTTGGGCAAATACTTCTTTTATTAATAACTTTTATCATGGGTTTAGTAAATTCATTTGACTTCGAGAGTAAGATTTCTTCCAATATGTGGTACTCTTGAAAATCTGGTTGATCAAACCTGTATTCAATTTCTTCACAGATTGTTTCCAAGGTTTCATAGTATACAGACTTGATATTATCTTTGGGACTTGCCCATGTGTGACCTTTTGTTCGGGTTTTATTCTGTTCGAGTCTTCTAGGAACATGATGAACATCGGTTAAAGAAGGTTGTTTAAGATCAAACTCTTCCACTTTCTTCAGCATCTGTGACCACAAATTTTCAAACTCTTGTTCATTCCTCTTTGTCTTGACATCTTCAAGTATAGTACATCTCGTATTAGAGGGATGGATTTGGTCGTATCCTGAAGAGCTAGGTTGAGACTATGGCTTCCGCAGTGAACAAAGAGTGCAAGAGGCTGCTTCTCTTTCATTAGTGCTTGAACACCCTTGCAGGCAGATCCCATGTTAGAGCCACCATTATAGCATACCCCTGAGGTTTTCTGTCGATAGTCCACAGCGTAACAGCACATCGAGAATGAGGTCTGATACACTTTCGCCAGTTTTACTGGCACATTCATACAAACCAAGGAACAACTCTTCGGGTTCATATTTATTCAGTATTCTGACACATAATGATACCTGTTCATGTCCACTCGTATCAGTCATACCATCAACAATCAAGCTAAAATTTTCGCTTTTATGTACTTCTTCTATGATTTCACGCAGAATTGTATGAGCAATGTATTCAAAAATCTCATTTTGAATTGTATCAGAGCATTAATTCTTTTTTCGTAACAGAAATTCTTTTAGTTGGGGAATATCGTTCTTCCTCATTTCATTTAGTTGAAATAAATTCCCAATCTTTGTTGTGTGTCCACGAAGAGCTAATCCTTGGCAAGCAAAATATTTTATTGATTCCATTATGGTTTTCATTGCCACTCTAGCAGCAGTTGCTTGCTGTTGTTTGGCTAATGATGTCAGTTGAACATTGAATGGTACTAATTCTAACCCTCCAAGTTTTGTTAGAGCTTTGTTATGAATAAGGCTATTCATTTGAGCGGTGAACTTTTCTACATCTTTATTCCATTTCACTATTCCTTTTCCATTTACCAAATCCGAAACTAATGCCACTTTTTTAAATTTGGCTGGAATTGAGTTTAAATTCACGGCTTTGCAGCAAGGATAACACAAAACTCCATTGCATGCATTGTAAAAATGAAGCCATGGGAATCGGGTAAACCACTTTGTTTGAAATTGAAATTTCTTACCAGAAACCACATGGGTAGGTGGCATCGACCCTCTCCAATCTGAGCAAAATTACAAGTACCTGCAGCAGATGATTTAGTCTGTGACACCTTCACTTGCACGTGTATCCATCTTGTTGAAGGAGCTTTCATGCTGGATGAAACGCTCAGCATTTATTTTGTAACCATGAGAATAACTAAAATAAGGTGTTGACCTGATGCACTCCTGTGAATGAGCCCGAGGCCTAGTAGAATCTCCCTGCTTATATGTTAAACCTGCAAAACAAATAATATATTTTTATTGTAATTGAAAAAAATAACTATCATTATATTTACAACCAAGCCCTAGGTGGGCCGGTATATCTAATCAGTTCATTAGCACACTGAATAATTATTATGTTGATTTATTAGTAGTTTTAAATAGAAGTGCTTGAAATAGTAAAAGTATAACGTCTGAAAAAATAGTAAAAATTGTATATATTCTGCAGACCTAAACCTGATCGTATTCTCGTAAGTTACACACAATTGGTCATTCTGACATTAAGTATTAACAAAAAATTTTAATATTCACTAAAATATCAATCAACAAAACAGCTAACAAAATAATGTGATACATTTTTAACATTTTAGAAACTATAAGTAAGTGTGTAGTGCATGACGGGGTCAGGGGGGGTCTTTTTACAAAATAATTTTCATAATTGCAGCATTATGTATTTCAATTATTGTAATATTTGGAAATTTGATTTGAAATAAGTGGATAAGAAAGATAGATAATCAGCGATGCCGCCTAAAAAGTGGGGTTACAGGGGTTTCTCCGCTGGGAATTTTTTCATTCCAAAGGATTCAAATGGTAATATTTAATCTCATTTTTACCAAAAGCGGATCCTCGGCCTACCCTCTGTCACTGTGAATGCCACTGGTTAATAGGTCTGTGTTTACACATTCTTCTTCACACCCAGAATTTGCAGCTGGTGGAGGTGGGGGCTTATGATAATATCTCAATTGCTGATACAATAGATGTTTACATAATTGCTCTAAAATAATAATTTCAATTACTGTACCCACCTCAAAACTCTATGTTCAAAGAGTAAATAGTTTAACCATTTCTATAAAATATTAAGGTATCACAAGTCCAGTTTTCACTTAAGTGCAAATTAACAGTAAAATTAAAAATCCACAGAAATAAGCATTCCTTTTAAAAGCCCTAATTACTGCGTAATTTTAATATATTTTATATTATGTATAATTAAACAAAATATAATTGATTAATTGACGGAACATAATGCTAATATTATTGTTGTAGTATCCACAATTTCTGGGGCATGGCCTTCAGCTGAGGAGGGAGGGGGGAGTCTGACCCCAAAACTTCCCCCACGGGTGTGCCCCCTGATTGTACTACAGTAAATGTATAATAATTAATCATTTTATGAGTACCAAATTTTGAGGTGTGTCCCCTGCTTCCACATTGTTGGCTTCAAACTGTGATAGTGTTACTTTATTTCCGGAACTGGTTGCTAAAGTTTGATTGGTTCCATCTTGATGTTGCAGTAAATTGCAATTGTCAGCACCTGGGGTATATATATATAAAAAACTTAATTGAAGTATAAGCGATCTATAAAAACATATAAAAAATATTTTATTTGAAACTCAAAATCAGAATTTTATTATTAGACTTTCTCTAGGCTCTGTATATTTAAAAGAATAATTTTAGAGACCAATTGAAATGGAATTATCTTTCTAAGAGATGATAATAATTTATTGATCAGTTCTAATTTCTTGTTATAACTACTTGCCAGGACATTGTTCTTTTGATTTTTTCTGCTTGGCTTTTAAGAAGCTTGTTATCTTCCCATCATGAGATATCTTCATTGTCCACTTCAATTCGTAAGACGTAAGATGACAGTAAAAAAAAAGTTTATTAGTTGTCTGATGACACACTGAAGTCACCACTCCCCACGTGAATGAGTGAATACCAGACGGTACTTACCACCCCTAACTCTCGTCTGATCAACACCAACACCTCTTCTGGCTCAAACCCTCCCCTTCCAAGACTTTGGTACAATTAGACTTGCAAAGTAACATTATAACAGCACTGTCACACTTACCAGAAGGGCATGGTGGCGACTGGTGATTGCTACCCAGAGCACTAAGCAGTACCGATATAGGTCAGGACTCGCATGCCAATAAAACCACTCCAAACAGGATTATATTTTAATTTTATTATGTTACCTTAGAGTGAACTGTGTATCTTGCCTCAACAAGATCTTTCTAGTATCTTAAAGTTTTATTATATTTGTTTGCGGGGGCAGGGGGGTAAAAATGATACTTTTTATCCTCCATTTCTTGGGAGGGGGGCTAAAATTTACCCCCATGACCCCCTAGTTCCTGCGCCACTGCTCAATACCCTCAATATTTTGGATTATTAATTGTAATAAATTATCAATATTTGTTTATTATTTCCTTTTAAAACTAGTTACCTAAATGCATGTCATCCATCATAGCACACTCTTGACATCTGAGGTGGGGGTGGGCCCGTAAGTGCTTACTAAATTATAAGAATTGATAAATGATGTAAAACTATTTTAATTTTAAACACTGAACTATCTCATGAGTTTTGTGAACCTGCATATTTTTATAGTATTCAACAGGTAAATTTTTCCTTTTTTTTTTTAAATCAAATAAAACATGTTTGATATGGAAAGCAAAATAGACAGATCAAAGACAAAGTTAAAATTAGTTTGAGAATGACCACCAAGATTTGGAAACTTGAGCTCAAAACTTCAAATTCAAAGATTGTACTCAAATAATAAACAATTAAAGAGTAATTAAATATTTTCTTTCCAACCTCTAGTTAAGGTGTCATAATTTTTAATACTATGCTTTGTATCATGTTTTGAAACGCTTGTTCCAGTAAGTTTCCTGTCAAACGCAATACTCTGAATTTGAAGGTGCCCTATTATGTGAAAGAGAACTTTCACAGCGAGTATCAGGGCAGCTTGCGCCGGCTGGAGATCTCTGTAGAGGAGGAATATGTGACCAACCTGCGCCATGCCTGCTATCGAGAGAAGAACTACAGTAAGTTCACTCAAGTTTCATCACTTGGTAGGAAAGGCAGCGTTGAAACCTAAGGTCATTGTTAAACCACATTGATTGGTTCTTGTCTGGCTGGCAGGAAATTCCACCCCATAAACTTAACTTGAAGACAAAAATAGCTTGAGTAGCTCTGAGTAATTTTAAACCAAAACTCTCGAATTTGCTTCCCTAATCTGAGTTTTTTTTTACTAAAAATTCAATTTGATATTTTTGCTGGCCATTAATCACACCTATTGTAGTTTTAATATGAATACAACCAGTAGCATTTTCTTGTCAAGTGTGACTTTTTTTTTTGCATAAATGATAAATGTAGTGTAATATTTGTGTGTTTCAGAGGAAACAATGCTGTGGAAGGCTCGCAACTTTGGGGATCGTGACCTATATCAAAAGGCACAGAATATTCGTATGCCATCCTGTGACACACTTCATGAGTTGCAATCACACACTTAAAATCATTCTTCTTTGTAAATAACAGGAGCACTATTTTGTGTTGTCAAGTTATCAACCCTTACCGTCTATTCTCCATCAAGTTTCAAATTGTTTTTAATCATCAATTTACTCCGTGATTGCGACATTGCTACTCTTTTGTCTTAATTGAGAAAACAAAACACTCATAATTGTCTTAATATTACATTTATTGGGATTGTTGGTTGTGCCTATTAGAAAACTAAATTCATCCCTCGGTTATTTAATCTTCTAAGCAAAAATATATTTTACTTTAAATGGTGCACCAATTATGTCGACATACTTTTTCTGTGTGTGTGTACTGTTTAAAAAATATGAATGTAAATATCCTTAGCATCGATCATGAAAGCTATTGAAATACTGAAACTATTTAAACCCTAATTTTAGTTATTTTATTTATTTATATTATACATCATTCTTTGAGAATTTATCTTTTGCAGATTATCAACATTTTTTTACAAAGTTTATTAGTAGACTTATTGAATTTTATATAAATATATTAGAATGTTTTTAACATTTTTTTCCCTTCATACAACACAACATGCTGAGGATGCAAAGACAGATTATAACACACATTATGATTTCCAAATTACATATTTCACCCTGAAATCTATGATGTAACTTTCAATTTAAATGTGATGTTTTTGATTGAATTCAATTCCTATTAATAGTGATTGTTTACAGGTTGAGATAATAATAATTAGTAGACCGTATATATTACAAATCATACACAGATGAGCTTCAGAACAAATTTTGTTGAACTATAATGCTAACTGCATATGATATTATTTTTAAAAAGGTTTAATTTTTTCTAATTGTAGCTATCTTTGGGGTCCTTAATTAGTCATTTTACTCAACAATATGAGTCAAATACAATAACACATTAAACAAGTTTATGGTTTAAAGCACACTTACGAGTGATGATGGATTATAAATTGTTTAGGTAAAACACTAATTATCTGACACCTTAGCTCAGTCGGTAGCGTGTCTGCCTACTGAGCTAAGGGTCCTGGGTTAGATTCCCGACATGGCCGAAAATGTATCACTGGAGAATTATGAGTTTACCTTCTCACATTAATAAATTAATGACTGGGGATTGGATGTTGTGTCTGTCCTAGTCTTAAATTATTATTATTATTAGCATTAGTATTATTATCACTGTGTCTTACTACCCGTTCGGGTTATACGCACTTAGGCTAATCTATAATGGTTGGATGATTGTAAGATGAATTGGATTACCTACAGCTTAACGTGGGATCTGAACCATGGGGGAGGCCTGACATTTATAGGACAAATGAAGCTATGACATTCCTACCACAGTTGATTTATATTCCATTCACGGTAGGAATTGACTTCTGAAAGGCCCTTTTCCCTACCATAAATCTACTATATAGTAGGATATTGGTAGGAAAAAAAGACCTTTCAGAGAGTAATTCCTACCGTGAATGGAATATATTCATGTTCATAAAGTAAACTGCCTTTATTGGCATGACTGTAGAACTGTCACTAATTTCATTGTTCATATAGGATTGCACTTCATTGGTAGCAGCACTTGAACTAAATGGATGGATAGAAAAACTAAGCATTTGGGTTACTCATTAAATACAATATACTACTTAATGTATACTTGATATGTACCACACCTTATGTTGCTGCTACTAAACAAAGAGATTATGGCTGCCTCTTGTAGAAAATTGATTTTAACCTTTATTCCTTGGCCTAGGTTTCACACACTCTGCTAGAATGAAACCCTTGTTGATGAATTGAGCGGAAATAATCCATTTTCCTCAAGAGGAAGCCATTCCCTCTTTGTATGGAGGGGGGGAAGTAGCAATGCAAGGTGTGACTTGTGTTTCGCTTTTAATTGTAAATGCCATGATTATTTCTTTTATTTTTTCTTATCCATCTCCTTCCATATATAAAATAATATCAATTAAAAAAAGTGAAAGAAAGACAATGTTAGGTTGAGATATAGCTATAGTATTTATAACGAGTAGGTGTTTTCACTTTCTTTAATAAAACTATTTTAGGGCCTGGTGTTTGATTCTTGTCACAGTCAATAATTTAGCACTTTGTTTTGTCCCCCCTCATTAAGTGATAAACTAATCTATGTATGTCTTATGATTATCTTATATGTTGTTAAAAACTTGTCGACCTCAGTGGCCTTGGGGTAAAATGCTCGCCTCATGACCCAATGTTTGTGGGTTCAAACCCAGCTGGGATCCACGTCTTTTTCTTGGGTGATACAAATTCGCAGCACAACTTCCCTCGGAGGGGAAGTAAAGCCATGCACCCCATGCCGATTTCGGTATGTAAAAGATCCCTGGAAGGTATGTAAAAATACCTTTGCTCTCACTCATAGAAATTATCATGTGCTGATATAATCAGTCAGTTCAAAAAGTGCACGTTAAATATTTCAAATAAATAAATCAATAAAAATTTAATGAAGTCTGTTAATAATTTATTTTTAGGAAATAAATAGATTCAATTTTTTTAGCATCACATCTTACTACCCACTCAGATTATACACTTATATATTAATTATAATTGTTTTATGGATGAGGAAGGTTAGATTTAGAGGAAGTATACTTGCATTTGTGAGGAGAGGGAGTGGGAAATTGTTTTGGAAATACCACCCTCAGTACACCTAACCGAGATTCAAACCTCAAACTCTCTGTCGTATGTAGTCTAGACTACTGCAAGAGTAGCACCTTATATCATGTTGCCTTTGAAGCGGGTAATTTACGGTTAAATTATGGAAAGAACACACTATCCACTAGCAATCTTTACCCAATTGGCCTTACTCTACTGATGACAGAATGTATCCGAGAGATTCACCAAAACTACTTAATATGTATTATAGAGTTTTTCTTAACATCTGCAATTATTTGAAACCAGGAATGGAAATGAGTTTTCAGAGCTAGAAGTACATTTCAAAATCCTTTACTTTGTTAATTTTTGGCATTTAAGGCTGTCCTATACCCTTGCGCATGTTGTCGATTAAATATGGTTTCCTAAATAATTACTTCACTTAGTTAAACAAGAAAACTTTTTTAAAAGTAAACATATATATATATATATATTTGATACTTTTTCCAGAGTTACAAAGTATATAATTTAGGTTTTATTATTAAAGTTTTTAATCCAAATATTTAATATCTTATGCAACTTTTTAAGTGCTATAAGTTTACATTTTACACACAAGGTATCAATGGTTGTTATTCACTGCTGCAGCTTACTTCTCTTCAGACTTAGAGGTCAGACTGGATGACCTTTCTTTATGGACAACAGATGGCTTGTAACTTAACTCAATGGTAGAAGTATATAGGTGGCAGTTTTAGTTGCTCTCCCACTGAAATAACCTTTTCTTAGAGATAATATAGTTATGGTTATGTATTTATGCAATAAATTATGTGTTATCACTTTCCCCACAACTCCTAGGAAATAGTAATCAGGTATTTTTGTAATTGCGAATAAAAATTTTAAGACTGTTGATATTTCACTACCACTTTTAAAAAAGTGTTCTCTCAGCATAGAGACGAAATCATTTTACCAATCAGACTAAAACTTGGTATCTAAGGTTTTGATAAGGTACCTTCGGGGTTTTCTTGGAATTAGATATCCAACCCTAAAATTATGTCTATGAGGAAGACCTCTTTTCGCTTGATGAGGTAATTGTATTATATTTTGGAGAAGGTACAGGAAAGGTGGATAGAAACATATAAAGGTTACATGCCTTTTATATCTTTCTATCCACCTTTCCTGTACTTTATTCCAAATATAATACAACCATAAAATTAAGGATAGTTTAATTAAGAGCTAAAGAAGAAACATTTGATTTTATCAAAATTGGCTTTATGTCTAGACATTGTTTAACATTCCAACCAGATGGTGACTCCCAATTTCCTGTGAAAATTACTTAGAGTGTTCCCACTTCAGGGGAGGAATGATCTAAGGTGTCACTATTTAGTTTGGACTAGACTGCCAAATTCCAGTCGGGGTATCGAGGCTGGTCTTCCAAAATGGTTTTCCACTCTCCCTTCATGCAAATGCGGGTACACCTCATCCCTAACTCATGGGCGTAATTATTTCATATGCTTATAACCTGAACAGATAGTAAGAAGAAAGAAATTATGGGTATGTGATATTAGAAGTAAAAAAAATCAACATTTCTTTCATTGCTTTTATTCCTACCTATGCAAATGATGCATACAATTTGATTTTGCTTTTTTCTATTGGCAACATTAATAAAACCTTTCAAAACGATTACAAAAAAAAACATACATTAAATACACTTATTCTAAATGAGTTATAAAATTTAAAGAACCAATACTGGTAATATATATAAATTAAATTAAATTTTTAGTGAAATTAGATTTTACAAGCTGTATTTAAGCTGTTATTTATACGACATGTTTCGATGCTAGGACAGCATCATACTCGGGTCACATATTAACACAATGTAATTGAGTATTCCCTGTTGTGTGATTAAGGAAACTCCTTAATATCTGACCTGAGGATGATGCTGTCGTAGCTTCAAAACATGTATTAATAACGTTGCAGCACTTAGAGCAGTAACCAAGGAACAGGTAAATAGAGATAAGAAAAGAATTCAATTTTTATATCTTTTCAAGTTTAATGTGTTATGTCAATTCTCAAAATAATACATAAATACAAAATATGCATTATCACATCATCCTTTGTTTTAAAACATATAGTTTTGACTCAAATGTCTACAATTTTAATATAGGCTGAATTTTTAGATGTTCGTTATAATTTTAAGACATTCATAATTATAAAGTACCATAACTTGTAATTAATATTACCAATTTCTTTCAAATATCAATCAAATATTGTGCATATATATATATATATATATATATAAAACACATTTATGTCTTTCATGTTAATTTAATACAACTTGTACAACCTAATTTCGCTAAAACTTGAATTTTATTTATAAATATTCTTAAACCTTCCTTATTAAACAATTCAAATGTTTTTCAAAAATAATACTGGTAAGATGACAACATAACTTGCATAGATGATCAAAATATTGTTTTGTTAAGATAGATTATTGCAATTTGTAGATTCTTCTGTCACTGACCATGGAGAAAGAAGTAGATAGTTAAACAATTTATCATAAACACTAACCCCCTGAGTTCTAACTTGTGGGGAACAATGTGCCCATGCCCCCCTAACTACGGCACTAATGAAATTATTCAAAAGTTAAATGAATAAAATATTATTGTTCATGAGGCAAATTTGTGTACATAAAAATTTAATTTTACTTGTTCTACATCTATACTTTTATCACTTTGAGTTCCAAGAAACTAACTCTTCACTAAAAAAAACTCCATGACATGAGACTGCAATTGAGCAATATCGACTGATCGCCTTTCGTATTTTGGAGAATGTAGTGCAAACTTCTGCATTTAGAGAGTGGCATATGGTCAGCACAGTGAACTTGACTGTCAAACTCTTCATCAAATATGAAAAAACTGGTTCGTTAGGCTCAAATAATAATATAAATACCTATAAATTAATACTAATAATATAGTAAAATATTTTCAAGACTGAATGTAAAAAAATATGCTTTTAATTTCTAAAAAGTTTTCTTACAACCATAAACCCATTATATGTATTGTTATTAATTTCACAAGCCGCTCAAGAAACAAAAAAGTTTCAATACAAGCCAACAAAGCTGGGACAAATTTTAATGCCAAGAATGTGTACAGGCTTTCTAACCACACACACACTACCTATAGCTGCCAGTTAAACTGGGTGAAGCAAATATGGTCCAAGAAGAAAGACATTACCAACATTAAATAAAGTAATAATGTGTACTGTACACTACAGTCTACTTACTATTCTCCATTCCTAATATTGCAATGATCACTGATGATGATGATGAGCCAAGTAATATACATAGTAGGCGTGTTTGTGCTGCTGATAGTATGGCCGGTTCTAACTTGATTCGTGGTTTGAAACTTATAACCATATTTTTTCTTTAATTAAAAGTAAAAAGGAGCAGCAGTAAACAGCGGATACGGGGGGCTCTAGTGTAGTTAGGGAAGGTTAGTAAACATCAAACTATTATAGTTCATCAACTTAAAGGGAATTGGATGTGTGACTATTATTTCAGGGTTACAGACACACTTTCTTAACCTACTGGTTATATCAGCACATGACTTAACTAACTTATATCTAGAACAGACACAACAACTGTGAAAGGGGAAACCCCACATTTCACCAATGGTACATTTTTTTTTTACCATGCTGGAAATTGAACCCGGGGCCCTTATCCCAGTAGGCAGACATGATACTGAATGGGACATTCCAAAATCAAAAGTAGTTGGAATGGGGGTGGTAGTAATGACTAATAGATAAACACCAAACTAGTGTAATTCTGGTAACCATCAGGACACCATACACCTATGTTTTCATTCCTTATTTGAAACAGTTTTAAAAATTATGCTACTTTAAATTCTGGAAAATTCTAGAAACGGAAGTAAATTTTATATAAATATAAGTCACCCCCATTTTGTCAGCGTCAAATCCTTATTACCGTGGGAACTTGAGGAGTGAGTGGGGTCATTTGCTTGCATCTGACGTTGTGAGAGAAGAACGCAGGTTATACACATATTTGATATTTGGGGCAGAGGCATGTTTTAAACAATCACAATACTCGTTAGATCTGAATGGTTAGAGCACAGGTATTGTTGTTTTTTAACTCCATTTGTCAAATTAGATATCTTGGTTTCTTAATTTATATTTTAATCCTATTGTATTTCTTGCCATGTTTCAAATACATTAAGAGAATCTCCCATACTATTGTTTTAACAGGTTTCTCTAGGAAGTAAATACATGTAAAAACCTTATAATTCAATTACATTAACTCATTTTATATTCGTGCCACTTCTTAATCGTTTCACACATATATTGTTTACAATGGTTATTTTTCCATTGAAAGAATTGTTGTCTACTTACTTATAAACAAATAAATGTAGAGTATCCAATGTATAAAGGTCACTAGATTCATCCTGCAGTGATGGTTGCAGAACAAATAGTTTACCGTATAAGATTATTCTTATAACAATCCAATTATATTTTGGTTTCCACTTTTGGGGAATCACATTACCCATTTATTCCTCCTAAAGAGTTTAGATAGAAAAACTTTGTCAAAAGTATGAAACTGTAGCGAGGCAACCATCACAATTTTGTTCATTGGCAGCATTGGGTAATGTGCTATGGTTCTGTCTTCTTTGCAGCAACCATATTTTGTTTTTCTACTTGTTGTTGTCACCCTTTCCTATATTGTCTTATACTTTTGTTGATCTTTATATAATGTGAGCTATTGAAGTGTGTCTACAAGTCATGAATTGATGAAAAAGTCATGAAACTGGTGTGTTGGATATTTTTAGACACCTAGTGTGGACGTTACTGGCAGATTAGCTCAGAACTACACAACTCTAACTTGGGACGGGAGTGCCTCTTTTGATTGGTTTCACTGGTTATGCTTTTTTCCTTTCAATCATTGTTTCTCGTACACTAGGCGAATGCAGGTGCATTTCCCTAAAATTCACATTCCTTCTGTACCCTTAAATTAAGTTAAGTTGTAGACGCTCATTTAAACCCATAACGTAAGACATTTGAAGCTAGTTGTAACATAAAATGAAATATTTACTTTGTAATCTGCTAGTTTTTGAATTTGCAAGCAGACAAAATGCTAATTGTTTGATAATTATATGTTTGGTCACATGAGTCTATTGCCTGTAAAATAAAATTATACATGTGTTTCAGATTTGATATAAAGCCATAGCTCACTGTTTTGACTTAATGATATTAACTTATACATATTTTGATGTGTGTGAACATATTAGATGTTGAATCATTTGAGACATAGTCATTTCAATGTGATACATCACTAATGTGCCCTGTTACAGTGCTTATGTGTGTGTTTTTAAGGTGTGTGAATCTTAATACTTTTCCTATTAATTTGATTTATATATAACTAGGGGTGGATTGGGACACCAGAAAGTGTCCTAGTGGCCGAGCCTATTTGTTTGTATAAAATAACTTGCCTGCTCACATATTAGCAACATTTAAAATACACCAACAGTAATAATCTAAAGAACCAACACAACACAGCATTTGTTTGCTGTCTCTGCTTGTAATAGTCAAGTTATATCTATCTTTAATACATTAGTAGTAAGGTTCTAGTAAAGCTCAGCGACAGTTAAGATGTTTTGTGATTTTTGTGCAAATATTCAACTCAAGACCCTTTTTTTTAGAGACCTTAACCACTTTTTGTTTTTAATACGGTGAGAGAATCCTGTCCATACATTCCCCTATTTAATGTTAACTACACATAGCTTATTTTCTGTTGGCACGTGCAAGTGTTTCTATGAAAAGGGAGAAAAATTACTTATAGTGACCTGCGTTGACAATTTTCCCAGCCGTATGCATTGGCCCCAATCTACCCCTTTAGGTAATTTTAAAAAAAATCAAGCAATTAAATAATGAAATGCTTAATAGAAATCCTTTTTACATTTTTTTATCATAGTTTTATGTATACGGAGGAATGTGTGATAGGACTGTCAACTCTGCCTATCACTCTTTCCTCTACTGTCCAAATGAGATGAAATATCCTCAATTTAAAATTAATATTCATTATTTTGTATTGAGGTAACAGAAAATTTTGTATAATGGGTTTTTAGTGTTGCTCAAGTTTATTAAAATATATAAATTCTATTATTTTGTTACTAAGGGTGGTTCTCGAATATTCTATAAAAATGTTTCCAACTGGAGTAAAGGCCACTTTTAGGTTTTAGTTTATTGTTGTTGATTAATTTTGATTAAGTTTAATTGTAAGCCTATTTAATTTGATAAAATGTAATGATATTCTTTACCTAGTTACAAAAAAAATTATTTTGTTTTAGTGTCAAATGAAAAACTGAAATCAAATCTAGATGATAAATTACATAATATATACAATGTAGTTGTAGCTTTGTTTAGGATACACAGATTATGATGTGTATCATATAATATAGTTTTTAAATAAACACAATTGGATACCATACCCAACAAGATGAAGTTTAATGAATCCACTTTACAAGGCAACCAACACACATTTTATATTTATAAAACAAAAAGAGCTTCATGACTGGGTGTGGAAAGATAATTATGTACAAGTGTTAAAGATCAATTTACGGCAGGGGTTCGTTTGGGCGGGATTTTTAACCATGAACAGGAAAGTGGGCAGTGAGAAATATAACAGTTGTAACAATAAAAAGGCTTGCTGAAATAAAGGCTGTGAATTTATTAATAAAAGTCTTGACACCTTAGCTCAGTCAATAGAGTCTCTCTTTACTGAGCTAAGTGTCCCGGGTTCGATTCCTGGTATAGCCGAAAATTGATCCTTGTGAAATGTGGATTTAAGTTAGCTAATAAGTCGTGTACTGATATAATCAGTCGGTTCAGAAAGTGCACGTTAAACACCTCAAATAAATTAAAATGTTTATAAACATTTATTAGAAAAAGAGAATTCGATGTTAACCTGAACCAGTGAAATATCAACCTATTCAAGAACTTTAGTGGCTCCTTTGCTTTGAATGCACCTACCTAACCACTGTCACACTACATAGGGTTTGGGTCAACTTTTTATTCAAGGCATATATTTGTCCACTACTGGCTGGTTAAGCCCGCCATAGCTTCATATGCCTTATAATATAACTTAAGACTAGGACAGGCACAACATCCAGGCCTGGGCCATTAATTTATCAATGTGAAAGGGTAAACCCACATTTCACCAATGGTTAATTTTCGGCCATGCTGAATATCGAATCCAGGATCCTTCGCGCTCAGTAGGCAGACACGTCACTACCTCAGCTAAGGTGTCGGATTCACACTGGATTGTAAAGTGATAAAAAAAACTCCATGGTGTCAGCTCGCAAGTGAGCTATTTGTACTGATCCGCCTATGTTGGGGAAGATAATCCCATCATTTGTGCATATAGGGTGTCATATGGTCGTCACATTGAACCCTCCGGTGTTTAATCTCCGTTTTCTAGACCAGAGCCACTACTTCTTTAATCAAGTAGCTCAATTGTCCTCACGGGGCTTAAGTTAACCCCTATCCAGACCCACTGCTTCACAGAAAAACCTTGAAGTGTTGGGGATCAAACTCGAGACCTCTGGATCTATAGCCAGGGAACTCTGATCGCTAAACCACAAAGGGCAGTCATTGATTGGAAAGCAATAAGGGATAGTATTTTCCTTTCCTCTCATCTACTTATAAAATGTTCCTTGTTTCATAGCTACAAACTGTACATCTCTTTACTTTATTAAATCCCTGTTCATCAACCCATTTGTTATGAGAGAAAAAACAAAATGAAAATAATTTTCACTGATAGTTAAAATAAATAGGAAGGAGGAGACATTTTACTCAAGCGATCTGGCTACAGGCTGAAAATAGTTGATGGTATTAACTGTAAAGTTTAAAATGGAGCACATCATTAGTAGAATTTAGAAATAAATTCATGTATGGTTATAAAATTGTAAATATCACCAGCTTTTTTTTTAAATAAAATTGGAATTTAGTGACTTAGTAGAGACTATTAAATACATAAAATGTACATTTAATTCTATGGATATTAAAAATAAATTATACACTTGAAGGCCAACTTTATGTTTATTACAACCACCTGTGAAACCAGTACCTCCAAACCCAATGTTTTATGCATTTCTTATACTGTTAGATCTTTATTAGCTTGTTTAAATTAGGTATTTGTCCCTTATAGCAAACTTCTAGATGCAAATAAATAATTTATAATATCTACTAATTGTTAAAATATAGGTAAATTAATCTTTTCAGCAAATGTATATGTAATGACTAATGACATGTGATGCGCAGGTGGGTGTGCACAGTGAAAGTAATACTGTTTTGTGTGTTTGTGGGATTGAGGAGAGTTAGTAGTCAAATGAATGTTGCCACACACGTACACTTAAGTTGTCTAATGTACGAGTATAGATTGCTTGTTCGTTATAATTTAACATGGTAGCAGTCCGTGGTTTATAAAAAAAGAAAACCCTAAGATGGCGGATGAAACGAGAATTCCTGTTTTTGACGGTAAGGACTACGAGTGTTGGTAAAAGCAAATCACGTTGATTTTAAAGTTAAAAAAATGTAGAGAGGCAGTGAAGGGAGAAAAAGGTACCACAGATAAAGAGGACGAGTGGAGTGAGAAGTACTTGAAGGCAATCAATGTGATTTACAGTGGTATTTCAAATAATCAGTTTCAGTTTATAAAAGACAAAGAGACTGCGTATGAAACTATGAAAAAGTTCGAAGAAAAAAGGAATCTACTGCACTGCAAATTTGTATACGAAATAGATTAGATAAATTGAGGTTAAAAGAATTTGAAGATTTAAGTGCCTTTCTTACTGAGTTTGAAAAGCTAGTGAACGAACTTAAAAGTGCAGGTGCTAATGTAAATGAAAAAGAAAAACTGAGTTATATAATTAAAATGCTTCCAATTTCGTTAAGCTATGTTGGTGATTTAATTGATATACTAAAAGAAAGTGATCAAACTGTTGAGTAAAAAGTAAAATAAAAATGGTTGGATTTAAAGAAAAAGAGGAAGGAAGTAAAAACAGTTCAAGTGCATTTAAGGCTGAAATAAAAATAGACAAAGCGTGTTTTAAGTGTGGCAAATATGGACATTTTAAGGCTCAGTGTACGAGCATGAGACCAAGTGAAAATTTGTGGAAGCCCAGAGGTGGCATTCATCAGCAAGGAGGCGGACGCCAACAACAACAACATTGGCAACATCGTGGTGGCAGTGGTGTAAGAGGAGCCGGTTTAGGTTCAAGTCAATATTGTCGAGCTGGCGGTTGGCAACAAAGGCAAAGTCAACAAGGGCAGCAAAATGAAGACTGTAATACGAGCAGTTTTAGTACAAAAATCGAGGTAAGACTCGGATTGGAAAAATTGTACGTTGAAGCTAACAGTTGCATCGGTAATGTAGAATGGTTACTTGATAGTAGTTGCTCTGATCACGTCATAAATAATGATGAATATTTTTATGAATTTGATGAACTCAAAGTACTGGTAAATGTTAAAGTCGGAGATGGTCATTTTTAAAGGCAACTAAAATAGGTAATGTTTTACACATATTCAATGTTTATGGTCAAATGGTATAAAATAAAATGGTAAATGTATTTTATGTGAAAGAAATGGATAGAAATTTAATCAGTTATGGGAAAGTTACAAATAAAAATAAAATTGTGTCGATAGGAAATATTTCAAAAATATATAATCTAAATGGAAATTTAATTGCTTTAGCGTGTAAGAAAAATGATTTGTATCATATGACTAGTGAAATTGTTTAAACTGAATCAAATATAACAGTCAAATTAAATATGACAGAAAAGTAAAGATATCATAGAACATTAGGACATGTAAATTTTAATTATTTAAAAACAATGTGTGATAAACAAATGCTTGAAGGTTTGCCAAAGGAACTAGAGTCTGACTATTTAAAATTTGGAATATGTTAGCAAAATAAAATGCATAATTTGACATTTAAAAACGAGAGAACTAGAACAAAAGACATATTAGAGATTGTACATACTGATTTAAATGGGCCACACAGTACTACGGGTTTAAATGTTGAGAAATATTTTATAACTTTTATAGATGAGTACAGTAAGGTAGATAAAATTTATTGTATCAAATCAAAAAGTGTAGTGTACAATTGTTTTATTGACTATGTAAATATAATTGAAAGTAAGACAGAAAAAAGGGTAACAAGATTAAGATGTGACAATGGCAAGGAATATATGAATAGTGATATATATATATATATATA
>CABFVX010003382.1:4570-47815 GCA_902151425.1 Timema shepardi
ATATCCCAAAGAGCAGCAATGTGAAGTCTTATGAAATAAGGTAAGATATCCCAAAGAGCAGCAATGTGAAGTCTTATGAAATAAGGTAAGATATCCCAAAGAGCAGCAATGTGAAGTCTTATGAAATAAGGTAAGATATCCCAAAGAGCAGCAATGTGAAGTCTTATGAAATAAGGTAAGATATCCCAAAGAGCAGCAATGTGAAGTCTTATGAAATAAGGTAAGATATCCCAAAGAGCAGCAATGTGAAGTCTTATGAAATAAGGTAAGATATCCCAAAGAGCAGCAATGTGAAGTCTTATGAAATAAGGTAAGATATCCCAAAGAGCAGCAATGTGAAGTCTTATGAAATAAGGTAAGATATCCCAAAGAGCAGCAATGTGAAGTCTTATGAAATAAGGTAAGATATCCCAAAGAGCAGCAATGTGAGAGAGTGAGTAGTTTTTTTGTTACTGGCTCGCTATCTCTCTCCATCCTTATTCATTCTCACTTGAATTAGTTAATGTTTTATTTCATGGTTTTATCAACATTATAGTATCCTTGCGCCCCCATTTAATTAAAAAATATAACCCATTAGATACTTTGACAATGTTCATACCACACTCGCACTCTTTACCTCTTTAACATTAGCTATTTTGCCTCGCACTTAGTCTATTTATATTATTTTCATTTCATTGCTTTTTTGATACCTTTAGATGTCGACCACAACAGTAAATATTATTTTTTAAAGTAATATATTTTATTTATTTATAACTGTTGTACCTATACATTGGTGCTTATATACTCAAACTTAATATTTATATATCATATTGTTAATATATTTAAAGCTTTTT
Source organism: Timema shepardi (assembly GCA_902151425.1). Lineage (NCBI taxonomy): Eukaryota > Metazoa > Arthropoda > Insecta > Phasmatodea > Timematidae > Timema > Timema shepardi. The sequence continues at coordinate 5,404 of CABFVX010003382.1, forward strand.
TTAAATATACAGTGGAAGAACATCCGGTGTTTTTCTATGGCTACAAAAATATTAGTATACTTTTCTAAGACCCTAATACACACTAAATAAAATACATTTTAAGAATCCTCCTTAAAATATATATTTTCTTAGCAACTTTTACCGCAAAAGAATCATTATAAAACTAAAAGCCATTTTATAAAAAGAGAATACTGTAGCAAAATATTAAAACTATTAAGTGGGTTACCCTAATAATAATGTTATTTTAAAGTGAGCTTTATTGAATGTAATATTTAAATCATTAATTTAAGACGGCAGGTTTGATAGAACATTACATTTTTATATTTTATTAGCTAAATTTGTATTTCACTAATAAAAGCTAGAGATGCCATATTCTATGAAAATAAAGATTATATTTAAAACATTAACTAAACGATTTTTAAAAGAAAAATATTGCCAATGAAGCCATTATATGAAAGTAAATACGTACAAGGCTTTGTAAAATAAATTCTATTATATTCTGTGAATTTCATTAAAATAATATTCTTTATATGAGGTAATACATTTTCTTTATTTATATCACTTATTACTAAAAATATAAATAAATACAATCAGCTTATTATCTTTATTTTTTATATAATTAAAATAAAAACTAGAATCAACATTTTCTTTCAATAAATGCCCAATTAACTTTGGTCATAACTACGCCTATGAATTGACTGGAGAGAATACCTGGATCCTTATGTAGTTTTGTGTAGTTTTCTCAAAATATTTATTTTTGGTCAAATACTTAAATCTATAACTTATTTCTAAACATAATTATTAATAAACTAAGAGAGCTGTATTCTTACCACAACTAGAAGTTTTTCTGCCTGCTGAAGTGAACATTTTTTGTGAGTAGAATAGAGACAGATTTGAGGGTACCAGTGGAAGATTAGCTGAACAAAACCCATCGTCATGAGAATACAGAGCCATGAGCAAGTGGTATATAATAAGTTTCTCTTATAGCCGTAGATTTCCTGGAAATTAACAATATATCATTAATAATCATTTAACCCTTATATATTGTATAAACGATGTATAACTAATTAAATTAGAATATACTGTATGTACCACCCCTTTAAAATATGACATAAAGAGTTAAAGTAGGAAATATATATATATTTCTGGATGATATTATTGCATTTAACAAATTGTGCTGAAACAGTATATATGCCTATAGTTTTAAATGAAAAGTTTTCACGTGCCTGGAGTTTTTCCACATGCATATGCGTTTATACCCTAGCCCTAAGGAATGAAATATTGTTTTGGTGGCGTTTTGTTTTAAGTTGAATCAACCTAAACACATTTAACTAAATAAAATTAAAATAACTTATAACTAATATTGATGGTTTTGTTGGTTATGAGAAAGTACGAAAATTGATAAGATGAAATGTGTTCTGAAAAGCTCATATATTTTCAGATCATTACAAAGTATCACTGTTTGGGCTATTACTTTGTTAATTAGTACAATAAAATATGATTACACCTACAGTACAGTATTAATAAAATGTTTAGAGGAAAAAAGGTAGTAAGCTTTTTTTTTAATTAATAAGTAAAATTGTCCTCGGTCTTCATTTGAAAAAGTCCGCAATATTTTATGAACTTCTGTGGGAGACTTTGTCCAAAGAGGGTATTGATTTATTTTTCTGTTTATTTCTTATGAGTATATTCACTTTCTAAAAATAAGTTGTCATATCAACACAAGACTTATAAACTAGCATGTTTGTGGTGCATACAAAACACTCATAATTCATACTGTAAATTTACAAATAATAACCTAATAGCCACTCTGGGATTTAATCTCAGGACTCTTTCTTCAATAGGTGAAGACAAAAGAAGCAAAGTAATAGTAAGAATTCACTATACTAAACAATGGAATAAGTATTAAAAAATATATTTGATAAATACAAAAATTTGCATTACTGGAGCGGGTGCGTGGGTGGGGTGTGTCATAACTTAACCTAGAGTGTTTCAAAAAGGTTCAAGTTGCAGACGATTAATAAAATTAATTTAATTCCAACTATACCAACAAACATTCAATGTTACACTCAAAGAATGTAAAGAGTAACACGCTTATCAGGCACATGACAATGTTAAATTAATAACAAACATAACTCAATTAGGGTACTTTACACCCCATCACGCCCGCTCGAGGGTTAAGCTGGGAAATTTTGTTTAGTGATACATTTGCAGGGGCTTATGTTAGGTAAATGTAAGATTCAATTACTCTAAAATGAAGCAAACTTGTATTATATTTATTGGTTATACTTTGGGGAGGTGTAAAGATAGGGACATGAGAAGATCACTTCAGGCAATACTACAACATTATAGGGAAACAAAGGGTAAATCCTATATATTTTATGTTTTTTGTATAGAAATTTTTTTTTTCAGTAAGTTAAAATTATTTTACAATTATCTTATTATATAGTAGACACAAATATATTTAAATAGTAATAAAACATATTTGAACTATACTTTAGAATGATGGCTCATACGTACACCTAAGTACATAGTTACTATTTTATATATATATAAATATTAGGGGGCAGATTATGCCTTAAATGCCTTTTTTAATCCTATGCTTCGAAAAGTAGGCTTTTGAGCTATAAGTTTATTTTCGAGGGTTGCGAAGATTTTGTGATAATTTTTATAGTACCTATAAATGCCTATTTTGCTGTTTAGTGCCTATTTTACAAATGGAAGCCTTTAAGTGCCCTTTTTTATATCTTTCTCTTCCTCCCACCCTTTTTTTTCTTTCTAAATACTCGCGGCACCTCCCCCCTCCCACCCTCACTCCTTCACTCCTTCACTCCTTTGGTCATTCCACGTCGATGCTCGTGATACGTAGGAAAAACACATGTGTCCAGCAGTTTGATAGGTTCAGACTGATCAGACTGGCGACAAAGATTTTCTTTTAGCTCACAGCAGTGTCAGTTCATTCAGTGACTATGTATATTACACTGTAACGATGACCGCTGTGGCAGATATGTTGCAAATATTGTGGTTGGAAAACTAAACTCTACGGATCCTGGGAAACCTCACTTGGTTGTTTCAAAGATGCTTGAGGCAACAAACAGCTCAACAATTGCCATAATTGTCCGTGATGCTTTGCGTAAGTATATATAACTTAATTGCACAAGATATACTGTGTTAATTTCACGATTTTCACTGTTAGTCCCGTAAAAATGAGAACTATAAATCAATTAATTTGTTTATATCAGGTGTCTTGTGTCCATCAGAAATCAACAATGAAAGATTTTCGGTGCTGCTGACAAACAGTGCGGCCTACATGTTGAAAGCAGCTAAAAACTTAAAAGTATTCTACGCCAAGCTAATTCACGTGACTTCTCTGGCGCGTGCTGTTCATAGGGTTGAAGAAGATATTAGATCACATTCTACAAATGTTAACGCTATTATGTCTACAGTCAAGAAAGTGTTTTTGAAGGCTCCATCGTGAATCTTCTCATTTAAGGCCGCCCTGTCCAACACACCCTTGCCACCACAGCCAGTGTTAATGCGTTGGGGAACATGGCTTAATGCTTGCGTTGTACTACGCAGATCACCTGGGTGACATTCAAAAGGTATTATACAATACACTATCTTTAGGTGCGTCGACAAATTAAAATTTCCGTGAGCGCTTACCACTAGTTTTATTGATTCCACCTGTCCATCCCCATTATTGAAACATATTTTTAATTTAATGGATGTACTTGTCGAACACAATGAATGAACACAAAGAATGGTGAGTTTTGCTGTATCAACAGTTTTGTTTGTAGGTGGTCCAAACTTTTGACGAGGAACAAGCTGTCGCCATTATAGAAGCAAATGCTGCCATCTCCTGCTCAAGTATCACTGCGGATCTGGCATACGTAAAAATCAATTTTGGAAATCTTCTTGGAGCAATCACAGTTTTAGAGGCGGGGGATTTGCCTCTTGTAAAAGCTGTGAAGATAATACGGGGAATAGAAGAAAACCTGAATCAGTTTACTGGCTCTGTTGGCACAGCCATCGTCGACAAACTTAACAGAGTATTGTAGCGAAACCCTGGGTGGAAAGTGATGGCAAGTATTGCGGACATCTTAGAAGGACAAACTACACTACTCCAAGAATTAAAGTTTAGTTCAGCTGAGCTAGCTTGTCTGAAGTTTTTCCTGATGACTTCATGTGAAGTCGAGAGGAGTTAATCACAGTATAAAACATTTTGTCAGATAACAGAACAAAATTTACACTTGAAAATCTTGAGAAGTATTTGATAATTAACTCTAATGGTAATTAATTTGTGTTTATGGAACGTGTTTTCTGGATTTTAAGAATTAATACTAAAAATTTTGAGTGTTTTGGTGCAATTTTTGTCATTACTATGCTTATTTATGTGCTTATTTTTTCTGTTTGGTACCTATTTATTGCCTTTTTTACTTTATAATGCCTATTTATGTGCCTATTTTTTGAGATTTTTAGTGCCTATTTGTTTGTATAGATTTTCTGTATATTTTCTATATATAATTTAGGGTTAACTCAACAATGATATATTTATATTTAGAAATCAAGTAACTAGAGTTGAGCTATTGCCTTTAAAGAGTAGTGATAGAGTATTAAATTTAATATTTACCGGGTGGAAACCACGGAATTTGGAATTCACAGTAATTGCGTTCTTGAGTGCTAACACTACTCATATACTGAACGCTTGTGAAATAAAGAGATGTAAATCTGCAAGATTTTTCTAAATATAGGCAGAGTTCACTCAGCATTAATATTGTTCGTTATGATATGTCCTTTGAGTCACCAATCAGAATCAGCACGTGCATTGCTCAGGGTCTGCCATATCGAGAGACTATTAGCAGCTTCTATTAACCTCTTGGTTTATATGAACGAACACACAAATGGTCAAACAGCAAACCATCAGTTAAGAACCAATGCCAATGCTGACTCTCACTTCGAGAGGAAAGAAACGTTCCCACATATTGAGCCGCCTTCCAACAACTAAACTGCGTTTAACCATGGATGTATTATTTTGTTTTACTCCCTCACCTAGACTCCTCCATAGACTACGCACCAATAACTATCAGTAATTTGGAGGCGGAGCAAACTAATTGTAAATCAAATCCTCATAGCCACGCAGAAACTGGGTATTCAACGGATTTCATCTTGCCTCGTTCCGCCACATTAGGCCAGTATTTTTTGTTGTCTCTACCACTTTTCGTCAGGTCCTAAATCTCCTGTCAGCAATTTTTTGATATTTTTCTCAAATATAAATTATAGTAATCTCTCATAACTCTACCTCAATTAGTAGCAAGTGCAGATAATATGGATTCCTACTAGGCAGAACAGTATACTCCTGAAGAATCTATCTCCTCACATTATACTTCATTGGAGGTACAGATATAAGTAACATTGTCTCATTATGTAAGCTAGAGGCCTTAGCCCATGTTGAAACAAAGGATTCTCACCTAATAAACTGGGATGACCATGATCCACCCTCTCAAAGGAGACTTTTTATCTCACTTATAGCTGAGCCGAAGGCTCTTTAGCTTGTGGCAAACCATAAAATGCCTTAGAAGGAGGAATTCCTGGCACCCACTGTGGAGTCACTTAGTTTTGAATCTTCCTTGAATCAAATGCAGACAACTACCAAACCCTGTCTATTGTTGACCCAGACCTAATTGGTTATCTCCGGTAAACCTTCACATAATATCCTGAATTCGTGGGTGAAAGAATTGGCCCCTCCCTATTTAATTACTTAAATTACGGAGGAACATGTGTACTCAGCCTTAGAGATTACCAAGGTTTCTCAAGGTGCCCAGTGGGGAATTCGTTGAAGTGTGCTGACCAGATATCCCTGTAAACCGTGGTAAGCACTACCAACCGCTTAGTATGTGGTGGGGTGTGGCCCTCACCTTCCCCAACCCCAGCACAGATGACTGCCCAAGAATTTCACCACCTGTCCGAGAGATTAGGCCAGATGGACGCCACTTGGGCCCAGCAACATGGAGGCACCATGTTAGGATTTTTACCGGCATGATTCACTCCTGATCACACAGAGTGATCTTCCTTCCTCCATTCCTCAGGCTGGGATTAGGGTCAGATGGACACGAGGGTCCAGCACATCTAGTCCAAATGAGCAATCCAAAACCTGACCCACACTTCCTCCAGCCCATGTGGACTTTAAGAATCCCTCTAAATGAACTGTGACTCTACCATCCATCCCACCAGAGTATTATCATAGCATATCTTGCAAATAAGTCAGTTAATTTATGCTTCAACACCGACCAAGGCTGAACAGCAAATTGAGTGGAAGAACGCCTGACATCCATGGTAGAGAACAAACACACCATCATAGAGCTACTATAACACACCACGGCCCTACTCTCGGTTTTTCGGGTCACCAGCCCCATGCTAATTGGAGCTTATACCTCATTGGATACTTCAATAATCACACCCCGCCCCTTTCCTCACTTCACACTGGCTCCAGGGTAAGGAGGAGTTGACCCCTCCTTATGCAATGGCCAGCGTTACAGAGAATGTCACAAACCTATCCTTAAAGATTTTCAACGCTTTACCCTTAGTTTCTCAACAATAATCTCGGGGAGGTGTTCTGACTAGCTATTCCAGGTCGTTCCCACGTGTGCACTACCAATCGCTAAGTGTGTTGTGGGTGGGGAGCCTCAACTTCCCCCTTCCTCCTTCACCCTACAGATATCACTACAAGGATTAAGCCACCCAGCCCACTCAACTGGCTGGTTGACCAGACAGACCGGCCGAGCCAAGAAGGACGTAGTCTGGGAACTGTTACAATGGAGGCATCCTGTAGAAATTTTGTCTGTGTCAATCTGAGACAGGCATCTCCCTCTTTACTACACTCTCCAATCAGAAGAGCATTTGGGCTTACGCGTACCTCCACGAGGGAGTGGATTACGTCTCAAACCCTAAAGAGTGGTCAACCTCTAACCTCTAACCTCTAACCTCTAACCTCTAACCCATGTGGACAGTAAGACGACTAGTTTATAACAATAAAATAAAGGTTGATTCAACATAAATAAAAAAACTCACCATTTCATCTTCTTCGCCATAGTTAACGTAGCCTGTCAGTGTATATTGCTTATTTTTTCCTTCTGTAAAACAAAAAAATACAATATTTATGTAGTGAATATTTTGTAAACAATAATAAGAATACATGTTTAATTTAAGTGCTAATCTTAATATAATGGACGTGATTACAATTCCTATATTAATTAAGATTCAATCAACTATATTTTAAGAAACAATATATTATTTCTTAGAAAAATAATTATTCCATATAAATTATACATGGCCTAAACTAGCTAAACAATTCATTCTGTAAGAGAAACCAATGACCGCTTACTATGTGTTTATTTATATACGGTTTATCATTTACTTTAGCATCTAGGAGATATAACCTAGGCTTCAAATAATCTTAGACAATGCTTTCTAGATTCATCCATTTCCTTTATTTAAATTCAGGCAATTTGCAACATTTATATGTTACTGCCTGTAGATCTCTCAAGAATACCTATATATACTAGGGCCTGTATCAGGTACTAACATTTCTAAGTGGCTGCACTGGGATTTCTCAAGAGTCCCTAATTTTAGAGTCAGACCAGTACTAAAATTTCTAGGTGGCTGCACGTGGATATCACCAGAGCCATCAAGTATAGAGTCAAAACAATACTAACATTAATTAGGTGGCTGTACATGGATATCACCAGAGTCAACAATTATAGAGTCAAAACAATACTAACATTTCTAGGTGGTTGTACATGAATATCACCAGTCACTAAGTATAGAGTCAAAACAATACTAACATTTCTAGTCATCTGTATATAAGATTCAACAAGCTCCTACATCTAAAGGCAGACTGGCCCATTTTAGGAATATATAAATTAGCTATAACCAGTCTCCCTAGATCAAGTTGGACAGTTATTAATATTTTCCAGGCATCTGCTTCTGTTAATTTATCTTACAACATATATATTCATGGGAGAGTATTAACATTATTATATAGAGTGCATTTGAATAAATATGAGGCCCTTATTATAAAGTAGACTATATATTAGAATGTATAGGCCCTAGAACTAAAGAGGGAAAGCATTTATAAGTAACTGCCCGGGATTATACAAGATACTCAAGATTTAAATTAAATTAAGTATTAATTTTCCTAGACAATTGCATCATGGACTTAACTACTCCTTAAATCTATAATCAAATATTTCATCATATTTTTAGGTTCCTATAGGATCCAACCAGAGTCCCAAATGTCTAGAATCAAACAGGTATGAATATAATTATATAGACATCCTTCCTATTAGATCGTAGAACATTAATTGTGAGACATATATCAATATTTATAGACAACCTACTTTGAGACGCTAACAGTGTCAAGAACCAAAGTTTGACAGTTATTTGTATATGCCATAACTAGACATTCTTCCCTACGATTAAACCAGGGCCTATAGCTGGATTCACACAGTTGTTAACAATTTTTTAAACCTTAGCAAGAAAAACACAATATATCAATTTTTAAATCCTCCCCATCTTTTGCTACGAGTTTAATTTATTTATGTTAGTGATTTCTGTATTTAACCTTAATGTTTGCTCTAGGTCTTGATTTTACTAACATGTTTTTTACTAAAAAAACTCTTACCTTTTTCTCTATTTTTCAGTTGGATCTTGTCGAGATAATCGAAGAACATTCCCAAATAATAAAAAAATTACTAAATTATTATGTAAATAATTTTATAAATTGATTTTCAAAAAGAAAACAATCGAAAAAGTATTATTGCTATATATATATATATATATATGTATATATATTATATGAATGTATTGTTTTGAAATTATAATATCTCAGGTATACTTCGGTCCATAAAAATAATTAAGATATAATGATAAATGAGAGTTCATAACTAAACAATTTAAAATATAGTCTAGAAAATAATTTAGTACTCAACCCTTCTTAGTAGTTAAAAAAACCTAATTATTTTTTAAAATCACTTCTTCACACAATAAAAAGTTTTAAATGTTGAACTATTTTAGATTATCTACGACCCGGTACTTAAATATCAATATAAATTAATACATTAATGATCCTTGCAAACGTTTTATCTCAGAACCAAAGTTTCGATGGTTCTTTAGGAAGGAAATACTTGGTAGAAATGACTGCATTTGTTCAAATTATTCTACCTTTATAGTCAACTTGGAGCAGCCATATTTTCACATCCCTACCATTGCAGATTAATCATGGTTCTCTACAGCTAGCCTGTTTAAACTAGATCTAATAAGTGTGAAAATAGGTCTAATTGATACAGACGTAGTTTTTGAATAAGGTGCAAATGTTTGTTATGTATTACTCTCGTTGCATTGTTTGGGGATCGAGTTAAGAGACGTCATTTACACCTTTCCAAGGGCATTAAGAACGTATGGAGTATATAGAGTCATAAATCATAAAAAAAAATACAATTAGTGTGAGTTATTGCTTTTGATGGCGTGTGTTTATAACGGTTTGGAGAATATTTGTGATTCTCCCTGGTATCATATTTATAAATTAATTTTATATCTAAAATATATATGTAATCAAATCTAGTTACTCGTATCTAATTGGAAGATAATCGAGCTTGGATTAGCGACAGTTCGGTTTAAACAGGAGAATACGGCCAGGTCTGCGGGGAGACCGCGTATACACTTTCCCGCGAATACCTACAGCATACTGATGTATTTCATAGCACGTGATAATTACTGTAGTTTATATTTACTGTACACATTATTACACTATTATAATTATTTTTAACACACTTTGGTGGTCGAATGGTCTAAGGCCTTATTTCTTGCAATGGACTAGATTGCCTATGACGGTAAGATCAGGGCTATAATCCCAATCTTGTGTAAGTCTACTGGAAGCTGTTTTTACCTTAATGGTTCTTCACTCTACATCCAAGCAAATGCAGGTATATATTCCCTAAATTTAACCTTCCTCATCCCTAATTTACTAGTGTAACTATCATGCTTATAAACCAAACGGTTACTAAGACGCTGTGATAAAAACAACTATTTTAGTTTAAAAACACATTGAGTTGATTAAAACATGTAAACATGCAACATGTATTGTCCAAGTTTTTCACAATAACCTTTAACTCTGAGTTTGTTATTAATACAATATATTTAACTTGACTCAGATAATTTTCCTCCCTCTTCCAAAAATCGGGTTAGGACTATTAGAAATTTCGAACTACTAGGTTTCATATTAAATAGTTTATCGTGTACTATGTGTATATATATATATATATATATAATATGTAACTTCAATCTCAGGTGTAGATATATATACACCTGAGATTGAAGTTACATTTAGTATTTTAGTTGTTGGATAATCGAGACCCGGACATTACTTGACCGTAAATGTGATGAACTCAATATAATAATAGTATTTATTTTTGTGGGTATATTTGGTATTCCAAAGTCTCAATTCTTGGAAACGACATCAGCTTTCCAGTATTGTTGGAGTGAAAACTCAGGTTCTAGTTAGTATTCGTCAATCCCTACCACACCAACACAAAAGTACGATATAAAAATTTCAAAATCGCGTCCTGCACGCTTCAAAATAGCGTGTTTGATATTTATGTTCTAGCACTAAATACATGTTTCATTTGCATCCTCCTCTTTCCTCTCCCGAGAGAGAGTACTTGCCTTTCCAAGACCCGCTTCGGTGGTCGCATGGTTTAATGCACGGGTTCCTAAACTGGGGTCCATGAACTTTCAAGAATTATGTAGATGGCCTTTAGGGGTCGGTCAATTGTACATAAAATAAATAGTAGTCTCGATGTAATGACATATAAAATAATTTGTCAATGTTATAATTTACAAAAATACTACCTTGCCCTTATTTTGATTACAAAATCTGATGACATCCATGTGTATGGATTTGCCAGAGAAACATTCCTTTTGAGGCAGAATTTTCACATTTGTTGCCATAGATAAAATAGTTGTATATCAAATAACCGTAACACGGTTCTAGATTATCCCATTCTCGCTGCATGCCCTGCCCATCGTTATCTATGAGACTTGATTATTCTAACAATATATTGTGATGCTATGGCCACGTAAATGAGATGACATTGACAAGTGTGACTTTTTAAGTGTATATGAATTTTAAACTAAGTGGTATGACATTTGCACTGCACTTTCAAATACTGCTCCACCACTTAATATTTTTATTCAAGCAAAATAACAGCACTCTTATCGTTTTGAACAGCAAACAAGTTAAATTTTTAGTTTCACAATTTTTATCTATTTTACTTTTTGCATAAATGGGAAAGTGTAAAACATAATTCAAGGTAAAGCGTGTTTTTATATTATATATATGTGTGTGTTTTCAATGTCCACTGAAATAAATTAAGTTGTATTTAAGATTTTGTGACGGAGTATATATATGTATATTTTATGGGGAGAGGTTCCATGGTCTTTGTCAGTTTCCTAAGGGGTCTGTGGCCCAAATTAACTGAATGTAGTTTTTCCTAAATGGTTTCCTACTCTCAATCCAAACAAATTAAGATTCATTTCCTCATAAATTCTACCTTCCTCATCCTTATTCTAATAAATGTATGAATATAGCCTAAATAAGTACTAAGATGAAGTGGGTTAGATGTAATCTTGGAGACGGTTAACAAACTTGGGACCAATGGATTTATGGAGTGGGTAGGTGGGGTAGGTTGCAATGTGCTAATATTAACCCTCAATTTTTAATATAAAAATATTTAATACATAGGAATTTTATAATACAGTACTCTAATCTTTATTTTCAGGCAAACTATCCAAAATGTCACCAAGAAAGATTCAAGCACGAAGTCCCTTCGTTGTAAGCTATCTGAGCTGTTGAGACTGAAGCCTTAGCATCCTAAGCCTTTAACTAATTGTATCTATAACAATAGTTTTTACCATGTATATATGGCACAATTTGTACTATAAACACCCACCCCAACCAACTCTGTGATCTGAGCACATTACAAATTAAGTTATACGTATTTATTTTAGTGAGATAATAATTACTGTCGTTGATATGTACTGTACGTTGTTAATAAGGTATTTTTGGTGTAAGCTCTCAACTAGTTTCTTTGGCTACAATATTTGAAGGTTAAGGCGGTACCAAATTCAATAAATAGCTACCTGAAAACATAAAATGAAAACTTATTGGTTCAAACTTCTATCAAATAATTGAATTTTTCACATGATATTATTAAAAGATACTAGCGATTTTTGGCTAAAATTTATGATCACTGGAACAAGAGAGAATACAGAACATGAATCCTAAACTTGGTCAATAGTAGCTCCAAAGAAGTCTACTAATATTTAAATGATTGTATACCATATTTGGATAAATATTACACATCTTGCTATCTAGTAACATCACAAAAAGTCATAGTGAATGTTTCCGAAGACAACATAAATATACTTTAAGTAAATGGCATAAAACTAATTTTATGAAAAGTCAGTTGGCCTAAAACTAGTTTTTCCTAAAGTCAATTGGTGCAAAGTCATATGGCCCTAAGATATTTGGCCTGAAAATTAGCTACACCTAGAATTAAATTAATTTCGAGTAGAAAAAAAAAGCATCATTTTATGTTCACCAAAAATCTTTTTGCCTAAATTAATTTGGCCTTAGGATAAATTATCCTAAAATGTACTTCAACGAAAGTAATTTGGCTTAAGGTGTGTATTGATTCATTTCTTAATTTTTTTCTCCATCAGCAAGATATACAAAAAGTAAGATTTTTCAATATGTTACAAAAAGATATATAAATATAACTTCCATTTTGAATTGCTTAAGATTTATTTACTAATATTTTTGATCTAACGTAGTTCGTCTCATGTCAGGCCTAGGATATTGAATATTTCATAGAAATGATTGTCATGAAATGCACTATGTTTTAATGCTAAAATCAATTGTGTCACCTCCTCATTCTCGCTTACTTACAGTGGGTCTAAATAACCCTGGCAGGATGTGCTATGGACGAGGTTAAGGAGAAGGTGATTGAGTATAATTGTGTTAGTTCGTGATTAATGTTATACTTGGTTTATAAAGAAGTTAGTGTACTACCTGAACGGGTAGTAAGACGTGGTGCTAAATAATTATAATAATGATAGTATAGTAATAATAATAATATAAAGATTTTGTTAGTACTACTAAGCTATTACAAATGTGACGTTTGTAGTGATATTAGAATGGTAGAACTTGGAGAATATTTGGAAGATTGTGACAAAACAAGGTGTTGCTAGGAATAAATTATGGCCTGTCTGACTTTTAGGTTATCCCTACATGGTCCCCGAACCCTGGTACCCAGGGGTCAATTGGTAGCCCCCAAAACAAGTACTGATTGACCAGCGTTCTAGCGCGTTTAGTCACGAATCAGGCAGCGTGACCCCTAGACTTCGGTGTTGATTTGTCAGCCATGATGGCTGAATCCCATACATTTTATCCTGGCCCGTGGACTGGTTTCTGATTAAGGAATGCTGACACTGTTTTTGTAGTCATGTCCTCTATTATATTTGCTTATAGGCTAATAAAAAAAACCTGCAACGATCGTTTTGTCATTAGCAACTCATAGTATACAATATTACAAAAACACGCCTTCGAATATAGGCCATGTGGTTACAACTATACATATATTGTATTAGTATAGTAATTAAAATTTTAAAAGTCTGATTGATAAAAGTCTATTATAATTATTTTAATTGTATTATTATTTATTATAGTTTTTATAAAAATTCCTCATGATTGTTTTTAGATTATCGCATAGGTACAGTGAAAAACTTAGCTTTAAATTGATAAATAAATAATTAGTTTGATTGTAAGTGAAATTAATTTAGATTTAAATACCGAAAATGTTATAAAAATAAACAGAGAGAAAATTAGACTCGAAGTTTACGTCTCACTGAGCACAGTAAGTTTCTATTCTTTTTTCAGAAGCCTTCAGCCGTATTTACTTCACTGAAGTGATTGGTGTTGTTTTTTTCTCTTTGGTTTGTACTGCTTTATTTCTGCTCTGATATACTCTAACTGTTGCACATATTTATCCATAAAAATATACATTTTTCATCCAGATAATATTTATCTGTGCCCTATAGTATTTGTCTTCTTAGTAAGCATACCTCAGATTCCAGTTTACTTCCCTAATTTAAATGGCAAAAAGCATTTATTATTAATAATTTCAGTGTATCAAGAGCCTTTTATAATATGTTTCTTTGGACAACGACGACAAATCATCCCATCTATTGGCTCGTACTCAATCTTTCGAATAGTGGTATTATAGCGGTTTTGTTATATATTAATGACTTTATAACATGCCATTAGCTTTATCTCTTTAGTAAGAGCACCAATGATAATTTCTTTTTGGACAATTTTCGTGTACCGGCTAATTGTCTTTCGCTGATAGGTGAAATAGATTTGCTAATTGTTCCTTTGATATTGAATTCTGCTGATGCTATCTCATAGAGAAATGACAAAATAACTTTGCATCTTATCAATCATGGCACCGGTCAGCCACTATTTCCTAGAATAGTTTTTTTTCTGACACTAAATTTCCCAGATAATTTCCTAATCTCTTCTGATACTGTCATACATACTTCCTTTTGGTCAATAATTTACCTTTGTAAGGATTAGGGTCAACCACACACACACACACACACACACACACATACACATCACTCATATATATATATATATATATATATATATATGTGTGTGTGTGTGTTTGTTTTTAAGAATTTCCGTCTACAAATAATTAAATATATTTTAAATTCATTTTTTACTTTTATCGAATAAATCATCTTACAATCCAATTCAAACACAATATCGACCCTAATAAAAGTGATGATCGCGAGTTTGATACTAAAAGGTTGAGTGCTAAAAAATACACTTTTCCTTTTAGAAATATAAATATTTTTTTATTCCTATTAATCAAATTAAAGTTATACATATGTAAAAGTAAGTAAAACATGGTTTAACATGAGATCAAAATAAAAAACACTTCAGGCCAATTACTTTATCCCATCTGATATTTACCAAGCTGAATCCGGTTTATTGTCGTTCAACAATAAAATAAATTTTATAATAAATTGATGACATGTCAAACATTCTAGCCTTACTTATTAAGGTATTTAATTTTCTATAACAACTCAAATTTACTTGTAAAGTTAGTACTTGAACAGCCATAAAACGTGCTAATTTGCATTTTCTGGTGTAACAAAGGGCTAATAAATTAAAAATTTCCGAGAAAAAAGATTTATATATATTAGTAGCTTATCGTAGCCACATTATACGTTTGTCAAAGCTACATTAGCTATCTGTTATAATTACATTAGGCACTTGTCATAGCTAAATTAGCCACTCGTCGCAATTACATCCATCACTTATACAAGTCACTTGTCACTTGATGATATTTCTCTCGCTGTGAAACAAGCCCTCACGTATTTGGAATAATAAATTATATGTAAAAGATAATTACCATAACAAAACATACAAAAGCTCAATAATTCAAGATTACATTATTGTGGCTCTAAGCCCCGATCATGTCCTATATTTACTTTAGAAATCAAAGAAAATGTCTGACCAATTTGACAGCAGTTTAGTTTTTTGAAACCAAACCCTGTAGCCTCGGCCCAAAAGATTTTTCGCTCGAATATAATTCACTAGTCACTATTCGGTTGACTCTCCTAGATTAGTGTAACAAACACGCGTCATTTCCAATTTAAAACCATTGAATACGTATCTCACTACAAGATATGTACCTTTGTAAAAAAAAAAGTTCAAGGAAGAGCCATAAATACAATGGTATTATTTGGTTAAAGTAAACCTATTATTTTATTGTGTTTTAATCTACCACACACACCAAGAAAATTACCGTAAAAGAGTACAAAATAAGTCAATAGGTCTTCTATTCGAATTTTTGTTGATAAACCACTATAACTTCCCATAATATCACTGGTCCCGTAAGTTATCAATGTCAAACCACAGCTTAATTACACATTTTGGAGTACTGTAGAACACACACACAATTCAGAATATTTGAACGCTTTCCTTGACTTCAAATGTGTTAACATATACCTAACGAACAACGATTGCAACTTGATCATGGTGAGAAATATTAACTTGTTTAATCTGCAATAGCAAAGCACATTTTAGTTTCATGTATTATTCTACAAATTGTTTGTTATTTGGCTAGCCATTATGTGAATACATATATTCCTTTTTGAACTCTTTTCCAAAGTGACACCATCTCTTATAATTATTATGTCTCGCTAAAAATGTATTCAATTGTTCTATTACAGGGTGATATCACTTAGATCTATTTTTAAAAAAGGCACATGTATTATTTGACTCATATTAATGATTTCTTTTAGATTTAACAGTTGTGTTTTTATAGTATTTATTTTATTCAATGTCAGGTATTATTTCTAATTCTAGTCCAAATGCAACTCTTTCAAAAACAATAGTTATTAAATACTTTATTTCTTCCAGTTTGATGTTAAATCTTTGTAGGAAGAACTTCTTGTCATTTTTTAAACTTATATAAACCAAGATATATGATTGGTTTATCCAAATATCTAGTTTAATGTCCATTATTAAAATTATTGCAAGGAAAAAGAGTACACGTCTAAATATGAACTATATGCAATCGAGATAAATATTTTGTACTAATCTGAGCTAAATCTTATTTTATTAGTGACTGTAGATACTTGCAAAAAAGGTTGAAGCACTAATTATGTATTGGTATATAGGTATAAACTGTACCTGTACTGTAGTTACATCATCTATCTCAGAAAAACCTTAACTTTGTAGAGTAGAGTTAATTACATAAGTTATCAAAAGTATTAGAATTAAGACAATCATTTGAGTAGGACACTTCAGTGCATGTGTTAACCAAAAAATATTTAGGACTTGAACCAATAGCTCATTATTTGAATAAAAAATAATTTTCAATCAATTGTATGTACTGGGTTTAGAGAATTATTTTTTTAAACTCAATAAATGAAAAATAAAAAGCATTTTTGTGACATTTCAATACATTTTACCTCTAAATATTTGAGTAAGTATACAAACAGCTATAAATTGAATATAATAAAAAATAATTTGTGTATTTTAAATGTAGGTATTTACAAGTGCATGCGCACAAAATAATAATAATAATTTTGCACCGCGTCTTACTACCCGTTCGGGTTATACGCTCACAAAATAAAATTAGAACCCAGCTCATTAAGTGGTGAGGGGAACACAATAGACAAATTGATATAGATATTATTAATAGTCTACTAAAATGGTACACAAACTTTCATGGCAAACCGCTCCAACACTAGCACCCAAAATATTGATTTATCTTGATTTCTAAACATTCAGATACCCCTTCTTTCTCTTTTTTATTAAAGTCCAAACATTTTGCAAGAAAGATGTACCTGCCACTTTATGGGCAAGTATAAGCTACTGCCCAACTTTCACCAGTTAAATTGCTTAAGATCTTTGTACTAGGGGTCCATCTGGCCGCTAAAGTGCCCTGATATGGTGTGTGTCGATAATTAGTTAATATAACAGTTTATTGATTTAACAGTGGATACAGGTGACCTGGCGGTCTAGGGGTAAGGTGTCAGACTTCTATGCTGGCGGCCGGGGTTCAATCCCAGGTCCCGGCAAAGATTTATCTGATTACCAAACCCTTCCTTCACCTCTGACAAGACATCTTGTGAATGTGAGGAATGCCAGGCCCCCACCGTGGTTCGGATTCCACGTTAAACTGTAGGTCCTCCATTTCATATCTCAATCACCCTACCATTTCACATTAGCGTAAGTGCGTATAACCCTAACGGGTAGTAAGACGCGGTGCTAATAATAATAATAACAGTGGATACAAATTTGTATGAGTAATTAAATATTGAATGTATATTGTTAAATCTAGGTGACCCACTCTTCCCCGTGGTTGCGAAGATATGTCTCGGGGCTATGAGGTGGGTAAGAGCGTGGGTGTTAGAAATCCAAAACCCGTGGGAACCTCTACACGAAGGGCAACTCCCTAGTTCCAGTGGTTCTGAAGACACGTATGAGGGTTTTAGGTAGACCATGGGGTGGGGATGGTATTTTAGGTTAGGTAGTATAAGTTATTAGGACTAGCCTATGTGTAAACCAAACGTCTGAGTTATGTCCATGCGGAATTACACCTCAATCGATGATGATGTTTTGGGTGTAGGGGTAAAAGAGACTTGTAGCATGACACAATGACAGAGTGATTACTTCATAGTGTAGTAGTAAATATGTCGTTTATATACAGCCTCACAATAGTGTAAAGTTTCGAGAACCTCTTGCCAAAAGCAAATCTTGCAGTTTATTAATATATGGCCATCACTATTATATTGCACTTACGCTGTATGATGACGCACTGGAGAAAGATAATTCTATTAACACACTCATACAGGAATTGGTTATTTGAGATGAATATATAAGTAGATCATGGATGTAGTACATAAGAAAGCCGAGGTATTTCCCATGGACCCATTTTGAAATTTTCTATTTAATAACATTTTTTTTATGTTGAATAAGGAAATCCTGCTACCTTTCTGCCAAACAAAATTCAAGTTTCTACATTCGGGGATTTGGGAAATACGGTTATGAGTGAGTCAGTGAGTCCCACACCTTTCTGCCTCTCTCCACACTCTTAGGGGATTATTTTTAAACCTAAAAATATCTCACCCAATTCTAGAAAAAACCTTCAATTTAAATGCCAAGGTTTTATGTCCACGGGTTCAATAGGTACATCGGTGAGTGTTAAACTTTCGCAGAGAGTATTAATTTCAACATTTAAGATTATTTTTTAATTTGGGGCTCTCCTTCTACCTGCCTGCCAGATTTAGATTTTCTTCGACACTTAGAAGCTATCTTTATGTTTAACTCCCCCCTCCTGGAGCCCCGTTTAAAAATTTAAGGTTCTTAGACTTTTATGATTATTTAGAGTGGTCCCTTTACCTTTCTGACAAATTTAAATTTTCTACCTCATCTAAAAATATTTGTCTTAATATAGCCCCCCCCCCTATTTTGAAATTTATTGTTTTTAGATTTTCCTAGTTTTTTGAGGCAATCACTCTACCTTCATTCCAAAATTGAGTTTTCCGGCTCTTCTAGAAGTTGGTTTTAATTCCCGGACAGATTTACATTCAGCTTTAAATGTATAGAGATAATATGCAGAGCTCCAATACGTAGTACATCTCTTAGTAACTACTACAGCCTTTAATACACATTTTATATTATTAGTAGTAGTAGTGCTCGCCATTTATTTCAACACATGAGCGGGCACGTTTTATTTAAACTATATTTATCGCTATCTTGAGCATGACTGATAGATGTTGCATGTAAAACGTGCAAGTACTAACGCTTTAAATGTAACGCGCTGCAAGTACACTTAAAAAGTGACCTTCATGCATACAATCTATTTAGTAAACAGCTTGCTGTGCTCTTTATACGTGAGAAGAATGAAGGATAATCGTATTCAATTCGTCTATGAGATGCGTGTCCTCCATTGCCTTTGGTAAAAAGTCTAATCACTAGGCATAAGATGAGTAATCCAACCACATCTTAGCTGAGATGGTCCATTAAGTTCTTTATTCTAGAGATTTAAGAATAGGGGTTTTGATATAATCCGCCATTTTAACACCAAAGAAGATTTTTTTCTACTCCAATGAAAAGGTTGGAGTTTGAATAGCATTCTTATGTAAAGAAAAAAAAAATTCGTAATAGTTTTCCGCCCCATCCAAAATTGGTTACATTTTCTCTAAAATCTATCATACTACCCCAGTATTTATAAACTAGACATACTTCCACCCAAATGGTACCATCAAAGAAGTTAATTTGACTAAGCCACTCTCTCAGGCAACTATTGCTAGGTAGGCATTACACCACAAAGAGTGTTGACCTCCACCTTCCCCCCCCCTCATCATCCTTACCCCACTTACCCGTCTCTTCACATCAACCAAACTTTCCCCTGCTTTCACCCCTCGTCCTTAAACCTGTCAGCGTTTGTCATCATTAGCTGACTGTGTAATCCCTTATCTCTTTCTCTATCCTGAGGAATGTGGGTAAACCATTTTAGTGAATTATATTGCATCATTATACTTGAGGCATTTCTAGAAAGCTTGGAATTGTTGTACACTAAAGGTAAAATCAACAGGCAACAGTTGGCAATCCATCATTTGTTTTGATTAAAAAAATTCAATATCCTCTATAACTCATGTTGTTGTCAAGCCTAAGGTATTTCAAATCAAAAAAGTAAATTTCCAGACGACGATACGATTTCTCAACAATTTCAAAATATTTAGTGGAACGCAGTACTGTCCATTCCTAGTAAAAAACTGAAAACCTGCAAATTTTGCGAACTAGCTCAACAGCAGAACACAATTCAATATAAATAGTAATGCAATTCTCCTTCTTTTTATCTCCCACTTAGTGAGAAAGAAAGTAATAAGTAAAAATGACCATGGCCATTCGTCATAGGTTGGTTAATTTTACTATATTGAAACTTATAAGATATAAATTTGGTAGTCGCATGCCAAAGATTATCTTTAGACCAAATAGGTTTTAAAATAAAAAAATACTTTAACTCGTTCCATGGAGGAATAAGTTAAGAAGGATTTTTATAGAATGATTGTTTCAGCTTTGATTCGTCATGGAGAAACTTTTTTAACCTATATATTCATTTTAAAAAACCTATTTTTATATAAGTTGTCTCGTGGTGGAATCGGTAAGGTCAATTTATTTAGCATGAGTGGTTCAGCTATGGCTCCTAACATTGTGGTACTTTTGCTTAAGCCATTTATTCATTTTTAAAAATGTATAAATCATTACATGATGGGATCAGTCCAAATATAATTATCTAGAATCAAGAGCTCAGCTATGACTTATAACATAGATGAACCTTACACTAAATAATTTATTCAAGAAAAAATAAAAAGGATGTTTCAGTGAAAGCGTGCAAAAATTAAACAGTAAATAGAGGATGCTCTGCCGAACATTTCTATATAGGGAACATTTGGTCTGCGAGGCCAGCTAAGGGGGATATTGGCCTAAACATATGGGGGAGAGCCTGAAGAATAGATACCATGATATGAATTTGGTTTTCCTTTCATAAACATGGTGGCTCTGTCCTATCGTATTTACATGCATGAATAAATGGCAGACCCTTACATACCAGTACTTGCGGTTCATGCAACGGGACTTGCCTGGGTTTTTGGAGGACGCACCCTTGTCTGTTCATGAGAGGATGTGACTGAAGCATGACGGTGCATCGCCTCACTTCAGTGTGGATGTCCGCGACCATTGAGATGTTACATTTCCTGGTCATTGGATTGGAAGGGGTGGCCTCATTCCATTCCCTGCGTGGTTACCCGACCTGAATCCAGTCGATTATTAAGTATAAGACTATCTCAAATCGTTTGTGTATTATACCCCAGTGGACACATATTTCGAATAGGTTTCCAGGATTGTCATCACCTGCGATGTGATTCTTAACACGCATGAGATATTTGAACGCGTGCGGCAGAATTTCATACGCCGACGTCATGCTTGCATTGGGGTTGGGGGCCGTTATTTTGAGCAATTGTTATAAGGTACAAAATGGCAGGTTCCCTCTGGTTTGTCAATGATATGGTACACTGTACAGTACTACCTGCACGTAATGTTACAACTGAATGTAAATAAATTACATGTAATGATTAGCTGTAAATAAACTGGTCATCAGTAACAGTGTTAGACATATTTAGGCCCATAATCAACTGAGTTGACTTCGCAGACCACACGTTCCCGGTATCAAAATGTTCGGTAGAGCACCCCTATGTACTGTTTAAGGTTTGCACGCTTTCAATGAAACATCCTGTAAATAATCCCTCACATGTATTCGGCTATGATGAAACCTCAAACAAATGCTAATGCAGAATGGACATACCTTAGATAGTTTTTAAACTCTTATAGATTTAGCTCCTTTTCTTAGAAGGGTTTAGTTCCAATCTTTTCGGCCACTTGGCCAACGCCCTAAAACTTGATACCGTACCCCCAAATTATCTTTATCTCGCCCATAATCTCTAATTCTGTACACAATTCTCATCCTTGAAGATAATAAATGTACCTTTTAACTACAAATACTTTCTACCACTTCTTAGAGAAGGGAGACGTTCCATGCCTTGGAACAGGCTCAGACATGCATGTCAGCCTCCCGATGATATAATTCGCACTGTATAAGGTAGGCTCATTCTAGCCAACATCTTGTTAAACTTTAAAAATAAACTCCATCGGCATTCCTCTCTTACTAGCCTATAGAGCCTGTCTTCAAGCCTGGAATCTATATGACGAAGAAATTAATTGTATTATAAGGCTTAGCCTTAGTGAAATCAGAAATTGTTGTGTAATGTCATTAGGGTTTATATGAAAGGGGTAGTGATTATATTTATTTTTCAAGTCCAAACAACTAATTTATGACTATCTCAAGTTTGGCCATCTTAAATATGGGGATCACAAAATTGGCCGTCTTATGTCAGCCCATCTCAAGTCTGACCATATTAATTCTGATCATCTCAAATCCAACCATATCAAGTCTGAGCATTTCAAGTCTGACCATCTTCTGACTAACTAAAGTCTAACCTTCTCAAGTATGATCATCTTTAGTCGAGTCATTTCAAGCCAGGCCATCTTCTGGCTATCAAAAGTTCATCCGTCTCAAGTTTGACCAACATATTACTCACTATAGCCTATCCCTCTCAAGTATGATCATCCTATGTTAGGCCAAAAACAGCTCCCAACTTAAAAATTGTGGCCCAACTCCCGAATCTGGTCTATTAGTAACATTCCATCTAAATATCATTGAAAGATAGTAGAACTCTTCGCCTTCTTTCCACCCTTTTTCACTTGGTCGTACTTAATGGATATCTACCAAAAATAGAAGGGAGGTAAAATGATTTATCTCCTGTGAAATATTAAACTACCAATACATCGACATAGTTTTAAACTGTTTAATCAACTGATTAATATAAAACCAAATAGTTGTTAAACTATTGGAAGAGTAAACTATTTGCGCCGATGCAATTAAATTAAAAACATTAAATTTCTTTATCATTTATTAGTTTGAAGCTCAAACCCGTATACTGTACTTTATTTTATTGTTTATATAATTATTCTGAAGTTTTATTTAAATCTAGGTTTTGTAAACAGTACCAAAACATGGTTACCTTCAATTTGATACAAAAAAAAGTCTTGATATCATTCATGATAGTTGAGATAAAAATAGAAATATATTAACCTTTGAGTAAATGAGTGTAATGTGGGTTTCATATTGCCCCGTCAACTATAAATTCCGTTTTCATTGAAATTGAAGGATAAAAGGGCACCAGGATTTCCAGAAAAATTATGTAACTTCATAAGTAATTTTACAGATGGTAGGAAGGAAACAGCTATTGTAGGCATGTAACGCTCTTTCTTATGTGCTTAGAAGCAGTTACAAATAAAATGGGAGTATACCTTACTATATATGATGTGTGCCTACCTCGATAATTAGTCACTCATACGGGTGAAAAGGAACAAATAATTATAATTATGTAGTCTTCAGTTTTTAATACTTGGGCAACAGGATGGGAATATTTGACAATATATTTATAGACATGTATAGTGCCTTTTTATTTAAAAAAAATTAGAAACGCAGGTGGGCAGCAAATAATAATACATTCCCAGCATACAATGTGTGTTCTTATGAACTCAGTCAATGTGATGAGCGGAACGTAACCATGGTCTCAGGACATGTAATATGCCTTCCTAGACAACCAGTCAATGCGATAAGCAGATCGTAGCCATAGCCTCCAAGACATGAAACATGTCTTCTTAGACACTCCGTAACTATTATGATAACCATGCCCTCCAAGACATGTAACCTGCCTCCCTAGACACTCGGTCACTATTATGAAAACCACGGACTCCAAGAAATGTAACCTGCCTGCCTAGATACTCAGTCACTGTTGTGATCAGAGTTCGACCATTGACTCCAATACCATGTAACCTGCCTGCCTGGACACTCAATCACAGTTATGATCAGAATTCAACCATAGTTTCCAAGACTTGTAGCCTGTCTGTCTAAACAATCAGTCACTGCTATGATCAGAATTCAACCATGGATTCCAAGACATGTAACTTGCCTACATAGACACTCAGTCATTGTTGTGATCAGAATTCAACCATGGCTTCCAAGATATGCAAACTGCTTTCCTAGACACTCAGTCACTGTTATCATCATAATTTAACCATGGTATCCAAGATATGTAACCTGCCTCCCTAGACACTCTGCCATTGTTATTATCAGAATTTAGCCATGGTATTCAAGACATGTAAACAGTCTCCCTAGACACTGAGCATGTGTAATTAGAAGAAAAAACCATAAATTCAAAACATATTAATCTGTCTCGCAATATTCTAATGCATTGTAGTGAACAGTGAAATCATGGTCTCTATTACCCGTAATTATCATTCATAAGCCCTTTGCATTTCTAGATATATTATCTCTAACTGCTTACATACTGAGCTACTTTGATGATCAGAACTAAACCATGGTATCTAATACTTGTAATCTGACTTATGCTCAGCCACCTTGATAAACATAATTATAATATGGTCTCTAAGACTTGTAATCTAACTATTTACATAGTTAGCTAACTTTATAAGCCTAATAAAACCATGGTCTATAATACTTGTAATATGAAAGTACTTTAGTACGACCACCTGTTACACCCCGAGGCTATTTCTCGTGAAAGATAGATATTGTGATGTCAATTGACCTATATTTCACATCTAGGTGATTTACCATTATTCCCCTCCCACATCCTGTGGTTGTGTCATGCCCCCTCCCCCTGATTCTTTTTCTACGGTTTGTATATGTTCCAAACTTGTTGGTTCCTGTTCCATTAGTTCTTTATGTGTGCGCAATGGTTTTTTATGCATACGGATTTATTTTTATGTGTGCGCAATGGTGTTTTATGTGTGCAGTTGGCTCGTATGTCTTGGTAGGATTGGGACTGAAGATAAAGTTTATTCGTAGGAATTTTTTATTTATTTATAAGTAGGGGGAACGTGCAGTCCATGGCGTCGGACACTCCTCCCACGACTTTGGGTAGGATTGGAACTGGCGTTCGAGTTTATTTCTGGGAGTTTTTTTATTTATTTGTTGGGGATAGTGAAGTCCACGGCGTCGGGCACTCCTCCTACGATTTCCCATAAAATGTCGGCATCACTACAGAGGGCAGGAATGTGCAGTACGAACCTCTCCCGATGACCATTTATTGTAGAGTTTGAACAATGGTTCCTTACTGCAAGACTCTGAATCTATTTTGGTGTCGCACCCTCCCCTTCCCCATCTATGTGGCGATGGGTATTCCCGGTGACGTCATGGCAGCCCTAGCGCAAGTTTAGCAGCTCGACAAGACAAGTCGAGACAGGAATAAATCATGACCTTGAATAATGTTGCAATCCCTCCCTACCCCCTTCCCCCATTTATGTGGTAATGTGTTTTTACTTGTGATGTTGCAACTATAGAGCATTGACATAGCTCTGATTATGCACAATCAGGGGCCTCAGAAGCCTCGTTTAGGGGCCGCTATCCCTCCACAAAATTTTACTAAAAGTGGTTATTTGGTATTGTCCGTCGACATGCGCAGATGTCAGTATACGCCATACCAACATGGACCACTGCTGGTGGAGGACAAAGGTAGAAATGCACCAGCATTTACGTGGAGTGAGGGATAGTAGAAAGCCACCCGAGTTCACCCGAGTGAGATTCTAATTCCCGACCTCCACCGCTATAGCTATATGTGTTACACGCACCCTTGCTGACTAAACGTGTATATATATTAATTATGATAGTGCGGTGGGGATGATAAGGAAAATGTTCCAGCATTTTTTATCTGGAGGGATAACTACCAAAAAGTTACATAGTAGCAAAATAAATAAAAAATTGTTGGTAAGCTATATTTTCCGTTTGATATAGTTAGACCAGGTAGAATGTTAAAACGCATTTGCTTGGGGGGAGAAAATCAATTTCAGTACGTCAGAACGGAAATCTAACCCACAACCTCTCCGTCATAACTAGATGAGTTACACGCACGCTTTCTGGCTAATAGTTTATATATTACCTAAGATAATGTGGTAGGGATGATTATGAAAATGTTTCGGCATTTTACGTGGTAGGAAGGATTAAGGTAGAAATTTCACAGCATTTACGTTGAGTGAGGGAGAGGGAAACTATTTATGGAGAATTAGTAACAGCACACCTCAGTGGAGATTTGAAACCCTTACCTCTACCGACATAACTAGATGAGTTACAAAGGAAACCATTTAGTTAGAACTAGTGACAGTAAACCTCAGTGGATATTCGAACCCATGACCTATGCTATAATATTTATATGAGATGTACGCACCTTTACTGCCTAAGCGTATATATATTAACTAAGATAATGTGGTAGAGATGTTAAGAAAATGTTACAGCACTCTACCTGGAAGGACAACTATCAACTGTTTACCCGTCAGGGAATTGGTTCCAACATTCCCCCCGCCAGAATTAAATTATCTTGACATTTAGACGGCAAGCCCACAAGGATTCAAAACTCGTTATCTTTAGCACCGCTAATGTATGTTAGAGCCGTCATCAACTCAAAAACTTCCTTGCAATTGCTGAGTGTACCCCACATTTGCGAGCTGATCAACCACATTTTCCGTTTAATATAATTAAACCAGGTAGAATGTGTACCTGCATTTGGTTTTAGCAAACCCTACAAGTATATTATTGCAAACACTTTCACTGTTTAGATAGCGTTTATGAATTATATAATTTGGTTTGAGGTACGGTGGCAAGTTCACAAACATACAAAGAATCCGACAGACATTCATTTTTATCTATAATTTGTGATGGTAGATTACTACTCAAGGAGAAAATAACCTATTACTCTGCAACACGCAACTTACTTTATTTTGCACAACGTTATTTAAATTATTATGATCAGCCAAACTTATATTCGCCTGTATTCATTTCTTAATCACATTCATTCTGCACCATCTAGTGAATAAAATTGGTAATTATGACTTTTTCAATATCTTATGATAGCAAATACATATACATATTTAATAAATGTAATTATTACTACTGATACAATAAATTAAATATGCTTCTGGGCTTAGAATAATGAAAGTATGTATGAGGGGTAAGTTTACCCACTTTTGTGTGGAAGGAGAGCTGGAAATGCCCTCAGTTTAATAGGACAGTGTTTGAACTCCAACCTACTCAACCAATCATACCAGATGAGCTCCGCTTAATTACTCGTACAGCTCACAAGACCTAAACAATATTGATGTATGACATTTAAAAAAATGTATGTTGTTTCTGTTGTATGCTATGAATGTTTTAAATAAAATTTATTAATCATATGTTGTTTGTCAATAAAATAGCTAGTAAGAAAATATTGTTATTATTTGAAAATAATCCCTAAAATATGTTATCCTTGGAGAATCAAAACAGGAAGGAGATGGCAATATACACGTGGCAATATTGCCATAATGAAACATTAAATAACACAGAATAATAAATGTTAAGCTCTATTGATTACACATGTGTAGTTAATATAACTCTAGCAAAAACAATTTGATCTTTAGGATATGAGTAGCTTATAATTTTAACTAACATCGGTTTAAGGTAAGATGTCACACACATATACACACAGGCGATGGCAATATACACGTGACAACTTTGTCGGAATAAAATATTAAATAGCCTGGATGGGTAAATGTTAAGCTTTATTGATTAAACGCATGTAGTTAATATATCTTTAGCAAGTAGTATATATGAGTAGAAAGGAGGAATAAATATACTATTTTTTTATTATTTTTTTATTTCACTACTTAAATATTTGTTTATAATTTTAAATAAATTTGGTTTAAGGCAAGGTGTCACACACCCGCACGCAGACGAACACCCACAGACATTATTTTTTTATTAATAAATTGTAACTTTTTTATTTAGCACAACACCTTACTACAAGTTCGGTTTGTACGCTTAAGTCCTAGTTACTCTAATGGGCTAGGAATTCAATACGTTGAGTTTATAGGAAGTGAACCTGTATTTCTGTGGAGGGAGAGTTGAAAACACCCCTAGTTTACCCTACCGAGATTCAAAACTCGAACTCCCCCGTCCTTGGCAGACTGGCTCCACACGAAACAAGCTCGTTAGCCAACTACGTCACCGAGGAGAAAAAAGTTATAATTATTTTAGAAACAACCGTTTTATTCCTTGATCCACTTGTAACAACAAAGATAAATTTTATTTTACCCTACTATATCAAATTAGCGTAAGTGCGTATGACCCGAAAGGGTAGTAAGACGCGGTGCTAATAGTAATAATAATTATTGTTATTTTATTTTACATACCATTTAATGTGTTCATCTATATTTAGTTGATTATATAACCCTTATATTAATTCATAAGTAACTTGAATACAATTATGAGGAACTTGAACTTATTTTAAATATCAATTAATGTTTGCAACTATATTTTGATGAAATAATATATAACTCTTAAATTAATTCATAAGTAATATTGATTACGATTATAAGGAACTTGAGTTTGTTTTAAATATCTTTTAATGTTCGCAACTATATTTTGACGAAATAATACATAACTTTTACATAAAATCATAAGACATATCAATTAAATCTATCAGGATCTTGAATTTATTTTAAATATCGTTTAATGCTTGAAACTAAATTTTGTTGACATAATAAATAACATTCACACACAAAAATAGCCACTTAAACCTTAAGTAGAAATTAGAGGAAGTGTACCCACATTTGCATGGAAGGATAATGGAAAGTATATTAGAAAAACCTTCCTAAATACGCTCGGCGCTGATGAAGGAATCGATAATATATATTTTAAATTGAATTCTATTGCGTGGATTTGTTTAGCTTACCCTGAATATTTGTTAAAACTAACAATGTCCGTTTATAATACGCACAGAGCCTCCCAGCGTTCTACATGTCTAATATTTATCACAAGAAAGAAGTACGGCTGAATAAATTAGATTTACTAAGGGAATGTATCTCAATTGTCCAAAGTTGCAAGTGAAAAACGATTTATCAAAATTTACCAAAAAATAACTTGTTGTAGGATCAAACCCCGACCTTCCCATTGTAATAGTGCTCTGGTTAACACCAGAGACGCTGATTACGTAAACAAGGTAAATAGACACAATAGGAGACACTTGAAAGCAAAAGATAAAAATGCATAATAACAAATAAGTTTAATGTAACCAGGGCTGAGAAAATACAAAGAGTAACATCAGAAAACGTTTCAATATTTCCCAAAACAGTTCATAGAGTTTACCAGGTTAATTAACTAGACATATAGATGAATAATTAATACTCTCCAAGAGAGAGTTTGGCGTGAAGCGTTAATGATTTTGTAAGACAGGTTAAGCTCATGCTTAACTTGATTGACTCCAGTCCTCCTCTTAATAGGCATTGCTGTGCTAACAAAAAAATAATAATAAAAATTATATTAAAATATTTCTCCCTCCCTTTGTACTGAGAGGTCAAGACATTCTATACAATAAGGTAGCAACAGTTAATTTGTAGCAATAAATGACCAGCAAGCTACTACACACGAGCAGGATCCAAAGGACACATTCTCAGAACCTATCATGAACAATACAATGAAAAGTGATGTCTAGGGGGCGGATTTTGCCCTAGATGCCTACTTTAATCCTATGTTTTGAAAAGTAGGCTTTTGAGCTATATGTTTATTTTCGAGGATTGCGAAAGTTATGTGATAGTTTTTATAGTGCCTATTAATGCCTATTTTGCTGTTTGATGACTATTTTACAAATGGAAGCATTAAAGTGCCCTTTTTTATATCTTTCTCTTCCTCCCACCCTTTTTTTTTCTTTCTAAATACTTGCGGCACCTCCCCCCCCCCTCACTCCTTCACTCCTTTGGTCATTCCACGTCGATACTCGTGATACGTAGGAAAAACACATGTGTCCAGCAGTTTGATAGGTTCAGACTGATCAGACTGGCGACAAAGATTTTCTTTTAGCTCACAGCAGTGTCAGTTCATTCAGTGACTATGTATATTACACTGTTACGATGACCGCTGTGGCAGATATGTTGCAAATATTGTGGTTGGAAAACTAAACTCTACGGATCCTGGGAAACCTCACTTGGTTGTTTCAAAGATGCTGGAGGCAACAAACAGCTCAACAATTGCCATAGTTGTCCGTGATGCTTTGCGTAAGTATATAGCTTAATTGCACAAGATATACTGTGTTAATTTCATGATTTTCACTGTTAGTCCCGTAAAAATGAGAACTATAAATCAATTAATTTGTTTATATCAGGTGTCTTGTGTCCATCAGAAATCAACAATGAAAGATTTTCGGTGCTGCTGACAAACAGTGCGGCCTACATGTTGAAAGCAGCTAAAAACTTAAAAGTATTCTACGCCAAGCTAATTCACGTGACTTCTCTGGCGCGTGCTGTTCATAGGGTTGAAGAAGATATTAGATCACATTCTACAAATGTTAACGCTATTATGTCTACAGTCAAGAAAGTGTTTTTGAAGGCTCCATCGTGAATCTTCTCATTTAAGGCCGCCCTGTCCAACACACCCTTGCCACCACAGCCAGTGTTAATGCGTTGGGGAACATGGCTTAATGCTTGCGTTGTACTACGCAGATCACCTGGGTGACATTCAAAAGGTATTATACAATACACTATCTTTAGGTGCGTCGACAAATTAAAATTTCCGTGAGCGCTTACCACTAGTTTTATTGATTCCACCTGTCCATCCCCATTATTGAAACATATTTTTAATTTCATGGTTGTACTTGTCGAACACAATGAATGAACACTGTAGCAATTATTGCTACAAGGCATCAAAAAAACGGGATAGTCAACAAGAACAGCGCTTACCCAATTTCACCGGCCGGACGAGCATGCGGAAAAGGACGTCCACACACGATATCAACAGTAAAACAACTAAGCGCTGTGATCCTAGTGCAGCATTTCGCCGCTACGCGCCACCACTAGCCTCAGGAACAACGTGGACGCCGAGAACAGCGTAGAATAGCCGTGGCCTTGATAGAATGTTCTCAACGCATCTAATCCAGCGCACCCCCCCTTTTCATATGTGTTAATTCTGTGATCCCCACCTTGGTGTAATTCCTTCTCGAGTGTTCGATAGTTGCGCCATATAAGAGACTGTTCACCAAGATAGCAGCCACTCTTGGATTAGGCTCGGACATTGACGAAGCTTAGGCTTCAAATACAGACTCATATAATGTAAGGAGAAATTCTTGTTCGGCTTTAATTTAAATATTATTGTAATTTTCTAAATTCTCTTTTTGGCTCTACGTATATTTATTGTTATTTACCGTCTTAGATGAACATTCATTCCTTTTTACTAAATATTAAAATAACTTCGCTTATGTTACGACAAGTAGGACTTTACTTAAAATACAAAGTAATGTGGGGAAAGTTTTAATGCGAGTTTTTTTTTAATGTTAGTCAAATCTTGTTTATCAACGGGGATTCAGTTGTTTAACCTTAAGAGTATGTTTTCAAAACGTGTTGTCTTAATATCCATATTAAGAAGTTTATAATATTAGGCCTTCATTATTTAGTTGTTGGAATGCGGGACGTTAATAATTATTCTTGTATAGTTAACATTATGTATTTAACTTTGGAATTATTTTGCACAGTTATTGAACGTGGCAGAGATTAATAATATGTTTCTTTATGATAAAGTTAGGAATAAACCTTAAAGTTTAATGAAAGAATATCTAAGTTTATTTTGACTTTCTAAATATTGGAGGATTCCGTAATTTGTGTAGACGCCACGCGTAGGTTGATCTTTAATGGGGCGATTACGGAACTATTATACTGTTGTTACAATTTTGACTTGCACTAAGATAATTCGTTGCTAAAATTCTCATTTACGTTTGTTATATTGGAATACGCCATGTTTATAATGCTAGACATTAAAATTTAATACACGTATTTTTGAAAGTCTTGTTAAAAACAATAATAATATATTGTTATTATTCTGCTTTTACAGATATTGTATAAATAAGAAATATGAATATGCTTAGATGTTTTGCAGAAGCGATATGTTCTTTAATAAAAGGTTAAATGAAATAAAAGCAAAGTTTCGTTAAGACTTGAATTTTTTCACTAATATAATTATGCCATCTATCCTTAGGTTTTAGAATATATATATAATTTTGTTGCCCTTTTTAACTTAGCCTTCGTCCTCGTCGCATTTAAACTAAATTGGTCACTGAAGGAGAACAGTGGGATTACCCTCCTTCTAGGAGATGGGTTGTGTACTGTAATATGTTTCACAACAAAAAAACATAATATCGTTACACTTCGCACTTCTATTTTTCTAAATTTTTGGTAACATTAATTTTGTTTTATTTTGTATTGAATCCCTCTAATTCTAGAGCTTGGATTACAACACAAAGAATGGTGAGTTTTTCTGTATCAACCGTTTTGTTTGTAGGTGGTCCAAACTTTTGACGACGAACAAGCTGTCGCCATTAGAGAAGCAAATGCTGCCATCTCCTGCTCAATTATCACTTCGGATCTGGCATACGTAAAAATCAATTTTGGAAATCTTCTTGGAGCAATCACAGTTTTAGAGGCGAGGGATTTGCCTCTTGTGAAAGCTGTGAAGATAATACAGGGAATAGAAGAAAACCTGAATCAGTTTTCTAGCTATGTTGGCACAGCCATCGTCGAGAAACTTAACAGAGTATTGTAGCGAAACCCTGGGTGGAAAGTGATGGCAAGTATTGCGGACATCTTATAAGGACAAACTACACTACTCCAAGAATTAAAGTTTAGTTCAGCTGAGCTAGCTTGTCTGAAGTTTTTCCTGATGACTTCATGTGAAGTCGAGAGGAGTTAATCACAGTATAAAACATTTTGTCAGATAACAGAACAAAATTTACACTTGAAAATCTTGAGAAGTATTTGATAATTAACTCTAATGGTAATTAATTTGTTTTTATGGAACGTGTTTTCTGGATTTTAAGAATTAATACTAAAAATGTTGAGTGTTTTGGTGCAATTTTTGTCATTACTATGCTTATTTATGTGCTTATTTTTTTTGTTTGGTACCTATTTATTGCCTTTTTTACTTTATAATGCCTATTTATGTGCCTATTTTTGAGATTTTTAGTGCCTATTTGCCTGCCTTTTTTATATTTAGTGCCTATAAATCCGCCCCCTAGTGATTACGATATTTACGCCAGGGAACCTGGCTAGATCATAAAATGTCAGGTTACAAAGGCACAAGACTGTTGTCTGTCAGCTCTGGTGATTAATGGACCGGCCAATAATATATAAAAATGTATTTATATAGGGATTTATATAGGCATTGACTTAATGGGCTGGCACACAACCACCTGGTCTATGCCAGAAACATTAACAACATGAATATATAATGTTAACAATGTATAAGGAAGGCATAAAACTCCTCCAAGGGTTATCACATATCAAGGTAAGTGAGACGAGAGCCACGCCAGATGGGCAGAAATAACCCACTAGTTGCGCACCGCAAACTGGTGAACAACACAAGTTAAATAAAATAACATATAAAACGCGAGCCACGCCAGATGGGCAGAAATGACCCACAAGTTGAGCACAGCTAACAGATTCAAAAGAGCAAACTCAAATCTAAATAGGTATAACTATCTGGCCTGGAACAACCTGTACAGCCCCTTTACCGACAGAAGGCCTTGCTGTCTATAGCATGGTCAAGCAGGCTAAGGTGTGGGAATCAACCCTATTTAAACCAATTGTCTTAAGGAGCAAGTAGAAAACATGTGAAGTGTAATATCACTCAAAGCATTTAAACTATGTCCTTAAAAGGCTAACCTAAATAACATGAAAACTAAGACGAGAGGGGCTAATACTCTCGACAGGTTCAATCATATCCCTAAAACTACAATCCGGCCATAGAGACCCCCACTCCCCACAAATTTGAATGTTCAAAGTTATGTATTGTTACTTCCGTCAGTCCGGCCTTCCTTACAGCAGCATCGTCACGATCACAAGTTCTGTACTGTCGACTGGAAGAAAAGACGTTGAACGTGTTGACTATTTGACTGATGATGTTTAATTGTGTCTGGTTCCCTGCGAACCGTGGATCTTTATAGTGGCTGAACGAAATGAATCATGGAAAGGAAAGAAGTGGGGAGACGTGCCTCTACTTTGGAAAAATTACGTAGGCCCAAGCCAACTATGCGCAGGCCGCCCACCCCACACTGCGTCAGTTGTTTTTGTTACTCCGACCAGTCAAGTGCAGTGCTAGCGGAACAGTGAGAGCGGCTAACAATTCTGATGGCACCGTTCTTGTTCCATGATGTTTCCGAGATGTGGTATGTAACATATGGAGATAAATATATTAATATATCTGTATATATAATTGGGTACAATACATATATTCTTGAGCAATGATTATGTGCAGCAGATTTAGGCAGTACAGTGCTGAATTGGTTAACCCGTTACACCATGACTATTATCAAAACCTGTTTCTAAAATGGAAACTCAAACGTAATTACCTGGTGATTTGGCACACATATTATTTATATATCACACGAACTCGACACATTATAGCACGGCGTCTTACTCCCTTTTGGGTCATACGCTTAAGTACTAATTACGCTATTGGATTAGTAATTGGGAAGTTTGAATTTAGAGGAAGTAAACCCGCATTTGCGTAGAGGGAGAGTAAAAAACTACCTTCAATTCACGTTACCGAGATTCGAAACTTCATGTCCCCGTCTTCGGCTGTCTAGCTCAGCACGAATCGAGTGTGCCTGTATGTTATTTAACAAACCTTTCATTGTAAACAAAAAAAAGTTTCTAAACGTATTATTAATTGGTTCAACAAGCACCAGGGTCATTAAAAGCTTTATATTACAGTAGTTTAAAGTAGTTTAAAATAGCTGTATCCGCATTAGAATTAAAAAGTCATAAAACATTACGCGTGGAGGCATAAGTCAAAC
Source organism: Timema shepardi (assembly GCA_902151425.1). Classification (NCBI taxonomy): domain Eukaryota; kingdom Metazoa; phylum Arthropoda; class Insecta; order Phasmatodea; family Timematidae; genus Timema; species Timema shepardi. The sequence continues at coordinate 40,555 of CABFVX010003382.1, forward strand.
ATATAAATCTCATAAAAAGGAGTTAATTTCAGTAGGGTGGGAGAAAGGTGCCACCATTCGTCCGGAAAGTGGCTATAAATATATAATCCTCTCAAATTCTTTATTAAACAGGTTACTTGAATAATAATTTACATTTGATGCCCAAGATGAATCGGTAGTAGCCTAAGTATTCTTACGGAAACAAATGTCTTAGATTCGATTGCCAGCAGTTGAAACCAGGGAATTTATTACGTTTAAAATAATATTTTTTCACCAAGCCAAGTATTTTACCAGTGATCTTTAGGATAGTTTCTAGACCGTGGATTTCAACTCAGTGCCACTAGGTAGTCTCACTATAGATTACGCTAGAATAATTAATTGCGAGCCACAGTTCTAAGATAGCACACTCGCAATATACTAAAATGCATGGGGTTCGAATCCTGGTCTGCTGGCTGCCACCCTATTTGGTCAATTAGAGGTCTCCAGCTCAAATGATTATATGTGACATAGGTTTGGTAACGACATAATTATTTTTAGTTAAAAACAATGTAAATAACTCTAAGGGGGTAAGGACAATGAAGGAATCCCGCATTTGCGTAGAGAGAGAGACTGGGAAACACCTTACTGTAATTAGAAATCCGAGGGGGTCAGCCCGTCAGACCGCATCCCGCAAAAACGCATAGTGTGACAACAACCATACCTTACGCTTGTGGTTTTAGGGACTAGGAATGTAATATTTATAGAAGATGTAACCGCTTTTGTGTGAAGAGAGAGTGGAAAACCATTTTAGAAAAAAACACTCTCAGTACACCAGACCAAGATTTGAATCTCAATCTTTCTGTTATTGGTAGTCTAATCTACTGCGAGAGAAGCACGCTAAACCACGTGGCCACCGAAAATAGTCTCCTTTAAATAATCTTGAAAACTGGTTAACGTTATGCCACTTCTAGGCTAGAAAATGTATCGTGGGATATACATGACGTCATTAGCGGAATAGAAATACCAGTCTTAATAGTTATGTAACTATCCCTTGGGACTAAGAATCGAGTAGAACCTTTGGTCAATTTAACATAAGGCTAAGGCAGTGAAAGTATATCCGCATTTTCTTGACGTGTGACCGGTTCACTAAAGTTAGAGAGTTATTTTTTCACGATGGAGGCAATCTTAGTTTCAAAATAAAGACTTGAACTGGTTTGCAAAGCTGCAAGCAAGCATAGTAGCTAATTAAACAGAGATATTTGAATCTTAGTTTAGATAACGGCAGTTACCATCTGGTACAAATTGAGCCCAAACTTTTCCATCATTGATTAAAGTAAAGATTAATCCAAATAGTTAGATAAAACCATTAACGTCTAAGGTACTCTGAATTTTTAACTGATATATTCAAATTTAACAATACGTGAACAAATGTTTTGTTTTTGTTAATGCAGTTTTAATCAACACCCACATTCCAACCCCAATAAATAGCATTACGGGATACATGTGAAGACATTTTTAATCTATGTGTAGACATTTATTCCGGTTGCCTACTTCTGGCAATAATAACAAATAAAGTTAATATTTCATTAATTATTTACACTTCTTTAACATCATTATGCACAATGAGAAGGCAACGTAACTTACCTCACTCCCAGAGCCTCCAAGTTTGGGGTCAAGGACATTTTTAAAAAGAATCACATAAAGATAGTGATATTTGAAACGATAGTGTATTGTAAATAAATATCGTAGGGAAGTTTCCAATGAATTTTCCACCCATTTGCCACCATTTACACCCAAAAAAGAAAAAGAGTTGGAGATAAACTTATATCAGGGGTCAATCTATCAAACACAAACAAAATGTTGGTAGAGGTGAAAAACATCCTAGACCTGTAGTCAACCGCGCTAACCACTTAAACATGAGAACAAGAAAGATGTAGCCCAGGGCCTGGATTCACTAACGAGTGCAATTCTGCTTCGGCGCAAGTCTGGAAAAGGCGTAACTCTGCACCCAAGATACGTCCAAAGATGCGCCTTATTATTTGTTCCATTTCCGTATTCACTAAACAAGGCGCAAACTAGTGGCAATATTATGGTGACGTCACCATAAACGTCATCAATTGCTCTCTTTTCGACCAATCCTTGTGAAGAATTTACTTGCAAAGTCAAGGCGACTTTATTTTAAATCTCTAATGAAAACGACAGCAAATACAAAGATTTTTAAACATTTTGCTCATAAACTAGCAATACAATTAGAAGCGGCCTCTTTCTGTATGTTTTACAAAAACTATATTAGTACATTATTTAGTATTTATTTATATTATTAGTTTAAAGTTTAAGTTCTATTGATAAAACATAAATGTTTATAGAAACTTTAAAACTTATTTTAAAGCTATACTAACCACCATATTTAGTGACGAGATGTATTTGGACTTGGAGGAATACAAACCTCTTTGGATCTAGACGAAGATTACACAGTTCGTAGTTTTGTTTTATAATAATGCAAGAAATGCCATTGCGTTGTTTGAATGTAAAAATCCAACAAAAAAAGGTGCGTAATTGTTTTGTTACCACTGTCTAAATTGAAACAAATTTTGTGCTTGACAGACGTTATGTTATTTTAATTTCTTTATTATTAATTGGAGTACAGTTAGATAACATTGTATTTTAAGCCAATACAATAATATGCTGCCATTTAAATTTATTGAAGTAACAATCATGATTTAATAGTTGCGCCTACTCTTGAATGGTGGCAAATAAATAGCGCGACTTTGCTCTCAAATTGCGCCTACTTCTTTTAGTGAGTATGAATTTGGGCATGTATTTCAAACTTGCGCTGGCGCAACTATTTGATCCCTTTTGTTTATCCAGGCCCAGGTGTCTTAGACCAAGGGCCTGTTTCACAAAAGGACACGTCTTGTTACGACAGGTTAATAGGCCCACACTTGTATTTTAGATGGAAATAACAAATGTTTGTGTCAAAAAAACATAATTTACTTTATATTTTGTGGGCATATTGAATCACTGTCTGTAGGTTAGATATTCGTGGTTTTCTACTGGCATTGGCGGATATACAGAATATTCCCGGATTAAACGGCTAAATTTTAGGAAGTAGTATTGGATCAAAAAACTAACTCAAAATGTAATTGGGAGATTTGCCAGTTTTCGCTCTCTTTTCGCGTAAAAAGCAAAGAACTAAATAAAAACTTTAAAAAATGTAGGTATTAAATAAAACACTTTATTTATTTTGTTCAAATTGATGACCTCCAGTCTGGAGACAAACAACCATTGCATCTATCAATGACAGAACGAGTGGCTGGCCGACATTGTGCGATTGTTGTTTCTTCGCACGTTGCGTTATCCTTTGTCGTAATAATTGAAGGTCATTAACAGGCTCTTCATATACTTTTTGCTTGAGAGCTCCTCAGACAAAAAAAAAAAATCTAATAGCGTTAAATCAGGTGAACGCAGAGGCCAAACCACAGGTACAGCATGACCGATCCCTCTTAGAGGAACATTAATATTAAGCCATACTGGTGACCTCTGGAGAAAAATGCGGATTTATTTAGTTTTTTTCTGTTTGCGTGAAAAGGAAGCTAAAACGAGTAAATCTCCGAAATACATTTGAGATAGCCACTTATCAAATTTTAGGTAATACCATGTGTAGTTATCTTCTGACAATTACTTCGTCACGATTAGATGATTTAATAATGATGATGATGATGATAATGATGATGATGATGATGATGATGATAATGTAGTGACAGTAGACGTCTTGAACCTAATTTAGGTCTAATAAACCAGACCATAGCAACCATAGAAACAGTACTCCTTCGGGAAAAAATGCCTATGATACCTCTGGGAATTGAACCAAGGACCTCTAGATTAGTAGCCAAGAGTACTGACCACTTTAACAAGTGGCCGGGCATGATTCAAGTGACTGACTAGTGGTTAATGAACATCGGTCAAATGACGAGTCTATTTGGCTGAGGTGACAGAGGTATTGGTTTGCAAAACTAAACACTATTAAATGGGCCATTAGTTTTCTTTGATTTATTAAGGGATTAAAGAGCGTGAATCATAAAATTGTATTAATTTTGCTAACGTTTTAGTTGGTTTGTTTTTGCACATACTCTTTTACTATATGTACAGTACGTATTTGGTATGATTCACAAAGAGACAGATCTTACCAAGAAGCTGGTAGCTGTAAATTGTGTTTCTCAAAAATATTTCATTCGCTAGTAGTCGCCTGTCCATGACAATTTGGATTGAAAGGTTTGGGTGATGCTCAATTATTGGTTGTAGCAAGTAAAGTTTCAGTAGTACTTCAGAAAGTAATATTTTATTTTTTTTGGTTATTTTAATCGAGAAATCATTAAAAAATTAAAAAGTGGAAATTGTCAGGAATTAAAGATTATATCAGAGGTTGTAGAATCGATTTTCACAATTACATTAATGACGCCCTTTTTGCGACTGAAGCTAAATAGCATTGATAAAAATTAAACTTACATTACAAGTTACCATTAATTTCAACAAATTAAAAGTAAATTATATAGTTAATTATTTACTGTCAATTTAATTTTAGAAAATTAAAAGTAATACACACTAACAATCTCATCAAATTTATTAAAATAGTTAAATGATGTTTAGGATTACATCAAAATCACATAGTATTGATGCAGATAAAAAATACTATCACATCTTAGTTAATGTAATATATTTCATACTAACATTTTCCAACGGCTTCACTCGTAATTAAAAACATATATTAGCACATTCTACAACTACAAATTATAAAAAAAAATTATTTGAGAGCAGTGTTTTATGTGCACTAGAAGGTTCATGAATAAACACCCTCAACCCCCCTCCCTTCACACCCCTGCTAATAACGCTTGCCATATTCTTTACCAGAAATACAAACCGCGACGAATGTTCACTGCTTACAACATGTTTTTTCAACACTACCTCGCTCGCTGATGAAATAGCTTACAATGATTACCTGAAAAATAAGGAGTATAACAGAATAAGGAGTATAACAGAATAAGTCCCATCTTTATTCAATGAGTACTTTTAGAGTTTACTACCAACAAACAGACAGACAAATTTTATAAAAATTGATTATTTCATATTTGATATTCCTATGTTTTATAATACTCAGAAAAAAGGAAAACTCCACAAAAACTTGAGTGTGCAGGCCAACCCTAAATTTTTATTACATGTAGGATAAAATTACTATCTAAGAAACAAACATGAAATAATTTGAAAGAAGCACTCTATAGTAACTGCCATATTACACCAAATAATATCTTCTTTTGGTTTAATACATCCATTACTGTTTGCAGACTGTGGACTGGGTCAGTTTTTTTTATTCAAGCCATATATTTTACACTATCAGCCTGCTAGGCCTATCGTGGACTCGTATGCCTTATAATCTACTTTAGCAATAGTACAGGCACAAAATTCAATTCCCGGCCGTCAATTTATAAATGTGACAGGGTAAATCTATATTTTCATAAATGATAAATTTTAGGCCATGATGTAATGGAACCCATGTGGACTACTTTTGGCTTAGTACCAAGAGACAAAACCAAATAAACCTGATAAACAAGCAACATCATAACATGACTGAAAACATACCTACATTTAAAACTGAAATGCAAACAATCTAACAGTGACTTTGTTACGTGAATTCATTGTTGCAACCAGTAACATTTTTTTAATACGCTATTAAATAAAAAGACCTAGATAAACCTAAATATCCGCTTAATTTTCTGTATGGTCTAACGCGCTACTCTCGTTTTAGACTAGACTGTTGAAGACGGGGAGATCGGGATTTGACCCTGTTTAGTTTGAGGGTAATTTTTACTAAATGGTTTTCCACGCCCTCTTCACGTAAATGCAGGACACTTCTTCTAAATCAAAACTTCCTAGTCCCTAACAATTAGTAAATAGGTATATAGCACGATCGAGTAAGACGTGGTGCTGAAAAAAAACTAACCCTAATTTATACGAAAAGTAAAGAACCAATTGAAAAAAAACTAAATTTAAGATGGAAATGCAAGTACGCTAACAGTGGCTCTCTAATGTAAAGGCATCGTTGAAATTAAAAAAAATATATTTAGTTTTAAGATATTAACAAAGGAATGAAACTAAATAAACACAATTTAAATTTTTAAAATAAAATAGCTGAAAAAATACCTAAATGTAATACGCAAATGCAAGAACGCTAACAAAGACTCAATTACGTGGAATCATGATTAAAGTGAACACTAAAATAACAACAAAAATAATCAATAAAACATAACAAGATAAAGCTATTTTACAGGGAAAATAATGAGATAAATAAAATGTAATATTAGCGTGGACTGCTAATATGACAATGTTACTACCCGCTCCTAAATCAGGTAATATTCATAGACATCCTGCAATAGAAATACCAATAGAACCAGCCAGCTTTAAAATAATACCCCAAATAATCTTATACTCATAGACATCCAGAATTATTAAACATCAGGATCTTAATATGTCAAATATAGTTCTCTACTCACGCGTATGTCTGCCTGGAGTAGACTGACGTGCAAGTCCAGCCTGCTCATCATGAATGCTAGAATGAAGAGAAGTCTAAAACACGCTACAAATTGTGCAGAACCCTACTGTTCCATCGGAGAAATCCAGCAATGCTCTGAATGGCCCGTACTGTACTGTTAGAAGACCACTCATATTTTTGGACACCTAGCGTACGTGACCAAACAAGCATAGCTCTACAACTGCTAGTCTTGTGGGAAATAGTCAAATGCAGTGGCTGATAACCAAGACAAGAACCTGGCCTAAGTGACGAATACAACAAAACCTTTCAACCTGAAGTTATTGAGTGACGTATCAACAACGAAGAACTACCACCTTCCCTCCCTGCAACTAGGCCTATATAACGAGGGAAAACAGACATTCTCATATATTATTACAATCGCCACTTCCACGACTAGGACGTTATCTAGCCACGATGGCTTATAATATCTTTGTTTAAATCTATAAGATATAAATTGTTGCGATGGGTTTGTATTTCTTAAAATACTTTGGTATAGTTTTTTATGTAAATCTGTCAGTGTAGGCATCGATAATGTTTTGCTAACAAAAATTTTGTTTTTAAACGTTAATTCTGTTATGGGGAACTTAATGTTTCCTGTTGCCTCGTGGGCGCTAGTATCTTTGTATTTTCTTCGTTTAATTAGATAACCACATTATTTGGTTCTTTTTTATGTCTATCAATATTTAGGTTAAATTTTTTTTTTTTTTTTTTTGTGTTTTT
>CABFVX010003382.1:48067-73199 GCA_902151425.1 Timema shepardi
AGATTTATCTGATTACCAAACCCTTCCTTCACCTCTGACAAGACATCTTGTGAATGTGGGGAATGCCAGGCCTCCACCGTGGTTCGGATTCCACGTTAAACTGTAGGTCCTTCATTTCATCTCACAATCACCCTACCATTACACATTAGCGTAAGTGCGTATAACCCGAACGGGTAGTAAAACGCGGTGCTAATAATAATAAATTATTCGCAGATTCATTTAGGCAAAATTACAAGTTCTGTAACGTAACTTTTTATATTTTAATATTAAATATTTAGATGTGGGAATTTTGTTTAATTCTTTAAAAGTGACGAGGGTAATTGTCCCGTGAAGGCTTAAGTTTAGTCAGGTAGTCAAAACTTTGTGTTTAACGTAAATATCTGGTGCGATATTTAAATTTAAATTTATTCAATAAATTTAAAACTATTAAGCCTATATTCACTAGTGTGAATATGATGCGTTGTGAACCATTTTAAAGAGACTCATTAAGCTATTTGTGATATTGTAAAATTTTTTGGAGTTAAACTTTAAGTAAGCATCTTGCGCGATATTTAAATTTAAATTCATTCCGTCAATTTAAAACTGTTTTCTCTGTATTCACTGGTGTGAATCAGACGCGTTGTTAGCTATTTAAAATAGACTCATTAATCTCTTTGTGATCTTGTATAATTTTTAGGAGTTAAAACTTTAAGTAAATATCTGGTGCGATACTTAAATTTAAATGTATTCTCTAAATTTAAAACGGTTTAGTCTTTATTCTCTGCTGTGTAACTGACGCGTTGTAAGCCGTTTATAAGAGTCTCATTAAGCTCTTTGCAATCTTGTAATATTTAGTAATATAAACTTTTGATGGCTTTTTTAAAATTATTATTTACTGTGGTGAACTAGAAGCTTGTATATCATTTTGAAAAGTTTATTTAAATAACAGCAACTATTTCGTTTATTTCATTGGTCTCTTCTGGACAAGTTTATATTATATATTATATTATTATATTCCTTAAACTTTTGAAACGCACTGTGGATGTAATAAATTGCTAAGCTTTATTTGTTTTTCAACACACTTCAGTAATACCTGTAAGGCTATGCAACGTGTTGTTTTAACACTGTTTGTTACTTTGAACAATTAATTCAATTATTTCTCTAACCTTCAAATGTTTTATTTTTTCATATAATTATTCCCTTTATGTATCTGCCTCCTCTTTTTTAGTCTATTGTGGCAGTAACTAAATAGAGTGAGAGTGGGGCGGTACAGAAAAAATACCTAGATATAATAAAATTCAAGCATATTACAAATGCCTAGCTCACATGGAGGCACTGTATTAATAAACACCGAATTAAATAGTTTAATTTCATTATCAATGAAACCTAACAAAATAAAATTAATTAACACGCAAAACCATAAATTAACTGAAAAATACCTTAATTTAAGACGTAAATGCAAGCACACAAGGAGTGGCTCTCTTACGTATAAGTACTATTCGAATGAACATAAACCTAAATAACTTGGATTTATAATCAACAAAACAATACTAAACAAACACAATTTACACGCTGGACCATAAAATAGCTAAAAAAAACTTTATTAAGACTCCAATGGAAGAACAATAACAGTGGATCTCTTAATAGGAGTTGCTTTTGCAATGAACAATAAAAGACATATGCATTATTTACTATTATACTTTAGTCACTACATTCCAATAAATATTTGTATTCTAATGATGAATTGTGCCCATTACGCTATGTATTGTTTACTATTAGCTATGCTATGTACAGTAGATATATGAATATAAACCTAGCCTTATCTATGTCGATCAAATATCAAACTACAGGTGAACATTTACTTATGTCTTCAATTTTTGTTATTTGTGAAAGAAACACTATATACCTTTTAGTGCGAATTCATAAAATGACTGAAAAAAATACATTAGTTTAAGACTCAATTGAAAGGTTTATAATTGGTTTATTGATATTTGCAAAGCCTTCATCGCCAAGGAAACTTGTAAATTAGCTTGTTGAGCTTTTGAAATCACTCGTTGCCAAGGAGTGTTACAAAGAAGATTTATATAATTAAATAATATATTTAGCACCGCGTCTTACTAACCGTTCGGGTTATACGCTTATATAATTAAAAGTTCATATAAAATGATGATGCAAACGTAATCACACTACTTCGCTAGCTTATAAGATAGTGTGATGGTATATAAATGACCCTGTATTCTGAAACATAAGGAGTACAACAGAAGCAATCCCGTCTCGATCCGATGAGTAGTATTTTTACAGTAACAAACAGATAGAATCAAAGGCACACACAGAATTACAGTGTTATCTTTTTTTTATCTAGGCTTATATAAAAGTCACCAAAATTATATATTTTTTCGTGTAAATCTTGAGGTATGACATTTTAGTCTTGAAAATTCTGGGAAAATATAACTCAAGCGATGGTGAGATTAAAATAAAAGCCAGATTGCTTGAAAATCCAATAATAATAATAATTGGTTGGGACAACAATTGTCGAGCAAACAGACTCTCAAAGACAAAATCGTCCCAAATGAAACACCAATGTCAATTCCAAAATAAATACGTGTTCTAATGCATTAACATAAACATATTATTATTATTATTATTATTATTATTAGCACCGCGTCTTACTACCGGTTAGGGTTATACGCACGCTAATGTGTAATGGTAGGGTGATTGCGAGATGAAATGGAGGACCTACAGTTTAACGTGGAATCCGAACCACGGTGGAGGCCTAGGCACTCCCCACATTCACAAGATGTATTGTCAGAGGTGAAGGAAGGGTTTGGTAATCAGATAAATTAACATAAACATAAATACTAACGATAATCCACGCACGTATCACACCACCAACCACGTTCTTTACTCCCATTAGATATCAAAGTAAATGAATGACTAGTTTAATAGATGTTTAATTTTGAGACGTACTAAACTATAAATCTTGGCCCAAAAGATCTGTCAGTTGAGCGTAGTTTACTTGTCACTAGACTCTTGATTCGTTCAGCTTCATTAAAAAATGGGCACCTAACAATTAAAATAAATATGAATTTACGTGTATTGATAAGTATTGACAAGCGATGAATGAATGAAAGAAGTATCAATGAGAAACAAACTGCATAGCCACTAGTGGCTTATCTTGGCTACATCAGTAGCTTGTAGCTTGACAAGACTTGTCACTTTGTGAAATAGGCTCCATGAAGTATGTCGTTCCAGCCATTCACCTGGGCCCTGGAACGATTAGGACGAGACCAGTGACCTTTAGAGCTGTTCTGACCTCACGGACCAAGGTGTCTGGGGCACATTCAAACAAAATATAATTTTTTCAGTCCTTAAAATATTAATGTTTAAATTAAATAATCTAATATTTTTACATGCAGGATCTTGTTTTCAGTGAATCACTTTGAGATTTAATTAAAAATTTCCGAAAATATAAAGAGACAAGGAAGTAAAAAGGGGATAATATTTTTGCACACAATAATTTGATGGGGTTGGGGAGGGAGGGGGTGGGGGAGGTAAGAGCTGGGTAAGGGGTTGTTATTTATTTTTTATCTAAATATGTTTCTTTTATACATCCGGTATTTTGCTATCCTATTATAATTATTATATTATAATTATCATAACTATTTTATATCAAATAGAGGGTGCGATTTACTTGTAACTTACTATACAGAATATAACTGGGGCGTAAATTTCAATTCTCGCCCAGGGCGAATGATACCGTTAGGCTGGTCCTGCCCAGTGGCTTTCCACCTCCGTCACGAGGAATTACAAGTTCCATAGCTTAATGTCGCGGTGACACGCTACGAGTTAACTAGGACTGAGCACACTCTTGCGATCCTCGTTTCTACCGGCTCGTAAATATGATTTTCACGTTCTGCTACTCGAATCGGTATAAAGATGACAGATCTTGTGTTTTAAAATATCGGAGCTGTTTTGGGTAGGTTGATAAAGGAGCTAGAAACTCATCCCAATTTCTCGCATTAAATGAAGAAAAATTGTTCCCGTAAATGGATTCTCAGGCGTGAAGTTTCATTTAATTATGTTCATACTCAGCCCACTTTCTAGCGCGAGCTCCTTACACCGTTCACGTTCCACCACCATTTTAAAATGCTACACGTGTCCGAGCTGATAAAGTTGAGCATGGTCCAACCCCACTCCGCTCGGTTCACATTTTTACATGAAACGAGTAGTGACCAAGTGACAGGCCCGTATCTAGATTTTTCTTTCGAGGAGGGGGGCTCATTCTTAAAATTGTCTGACGACGATGGCCATCTTAAGACTAAATAGCGGGGTGAGGATGGACGAATCTGACCTGCACGGAGAGAAAAATATATCATAATTTTGTACAAAAATATATTGACGTAGACCCATTCTTGCATTCATTAATAATTTATATAATTTTTATTACTTTGAATAAATAATATCTACTAATTTTACATACACTTTTTATTAAAAGTCATAAAATGTATATATCTCCTGAATGCAAGCATGGGTCATCTGTGAGATAATTGTTTTACGAAATTTTGACATATTTTTATCTACGTGAGTGGAGGAATTTCTGAGTACATATTACATATTATTATTCACGATGTTTAGTCTGGTTAAGCAAGTGAAACTGAAATTAATTACTACTGTATTTTTTTAGCTAGTAATTTATTACTTAAGATATCTACAATCATAAAAAAGAATAATATAAAATTTGAAATACTTTAGTTTTAGGTTGTACACGTCACTCAGTACAGAAGCAGTCTCCTTGACATTTTACCAGCCATAATATCGATCACGTTATCTGGTTCTACAGTAACATCTCAGTGAATTGAAAGCATGGCAAGTGCACTCAGTTTATCATAACTCATTACACTACGTAGTAAAGTTTTCACTCCTTTGATTGTAGAAAAGGATCTCGCTACACTAGCAATTGTCACTGGTAGTGTAGCTAATATAATAAGGGAATCCAAAAACAATTAAATACATTTTTTGAAGTTAATAATGGAATAAATTTACACTCTTGGAATTAAAAATGTAGTTTACACCGAGTTTAACCGTTAATTTTCATTCAAGATAACTTTATAATTGTTTATCTTTTTATAATTATTTTAATATTGGTTTATATTTCGGGAGGGGAGGGGGCCTTTGGCCCCACGAGTCCCCTCTCCCTCCTGGATACGTGCCTGCTATGTTAGCTTTTCCCATGTGGCGTGAACCACGGGCGTTAGCCACGCTTTCGTACCCGTGTGAACTCAGAGTCGGGGACATTGCTTGTGATGTCATTGAGTCGGGATCAAACATGTTTGAGTTTCAGTTGTGCTGTATCGGGCGTGAGGCAAGAATGTCATCGCAACGTACTTTATTGAGGCACTAATTGCTTTCCTCATAATTGTGTCACGCCTTGATAAAATAGGCTTAACAAGTATACAAACTGAGTTTCTGTCCAAGGGCACCCATGTGGGTTTTCCCAATGGAGGGTGGGGTGGATTGGGTTCCTATCTGCCAGGGGTGTGGCAACCCCTCCCCCTCCTCAGAAAAGGTATGGAATCTAACCCTGTGGGAGAGAATTTTAGAGCATCTGAACATAATTCTAAGCTAGCTATGTGAGTTTCCAGAACCAATTTTTGCAACAAAAAAATCTGAAAAACTAACAAAATATAAAATTTAGTTGTATCTGAACCCATTGAAATGTAACAATATACTTTCATATGTTTTCTGAATAGCAAATTGAATCCATGGGCGCCAATGTTTTTGTTACTCGCGGTAGATTTTTGAGGTAGGAAAACGATTTTTAAGTTCTCTTTCAATAAATATGGAAGCTCCCGAATCTCGGCCATGTAATATCCACTCTCTAACCCACCATCACGTTTTCTTACGTTCTCCTTTCAAATTTTGAGGTACGGTATTTATGTGAACAATTTTTAGTGCAAGGGACAAACCAAAGATTGAACTTTTAAAGCCCACATAGCCCTCAAACACTAGCTCTTCCATGGCCATGTCTAAATAATTGACCCCTTCCGTCTGTGACAACAGTTCGCGCTATCGTACTAAGGTTTGAGCTTTAATAAAAGCACAGTAGAGTGGTAAACACCCGTGATTCACGCCCCATGGGAACGCGGCTTTTGAGTGTGTTTGGTTCGAGCGATCTTACTCGTATCTTGTCACCACGGCTTAGCTCTGTCGAGAACAGAAATAGCAGCTGGAAGTATTTCTCCTATAAGCATCATGATCTTTCTATTTGTGGTGAAAGTAACAACTAAGTTATATAATTATATATTTGTGAAATCCTTAATGGAATGATAGTAGCAACGTTTTTGTTGACAAACAAGTGAGTGGAATAAAGTTGTTAGGTTGGTATATGTTAGTTCTTGGGGTTTATTAGCTAAGAACAATTATTAGTACCCTTAAAATAACACTTTACATATACAGAGGGGATACTTAAAATGGTGAAGTATTTAATATTCTTAAATATTTCTCTATACCTGATACGATATATTCTAGTGCAAGGTTAAGTAATATTTTTTTTAATGTTTGACATTCTTTGATCTTTGGAAATTATATGTTAAAAAATGCAAATAAATAAAACTACAACTTAAGTTTTTCTTTACTTTTAATGTACCTGTAAGCGTATAACCAAAACGGGTAGTAAGACGCGGTGCTAAATATTATTATTATTATTAATAATAATGTACCTGTATTATTTTTATCTTTCTGTAACTTTACTTTTTTATACACTGAATAAAAGTTTTCAGAAACGACTAAAATACAATTATCAACATAAATTTTAAAATAAAAAAATGTCATATAACATCAGAAAAAAAAGTTAAAAGAATAAAGATAAAATCATGTTGGAAACTAAAAATAATGATATAAAATCTAATTTTTAAATTGCTGGAGTAGTATTATAAAAACTATGTCAATGGAAGAGTAAGACTTTGCTATGTTAATTAAATTGTTTATAAATGTAATCATATTTAAACATGTTTAATTTATGTTAATCACATAGTAATTATATTAATAAATATTACAAAAACGTTGACTACAATCCATAAGCAGACACTGAACAACAGCCATAGCCTAAAACTCCATTTGTTAGTGTTGGGACAGAGAACAAACCCAATTAAAAATACAATCACTAAAAAGAATCGAAAGTGACACAACTAGGCCTACATCAGTAAACACACGAACCAAATGAAATTGCCGAGGATAAAAAAAAAACTAATCATCTACCAATCAAATAAATCCTTGGACTATAATATCATAATCTTGTTACAACAGACAAATCGGTGACCTGGTGGTCTAGGGGTAAGGTGTCAGACTTCTGTGCTGGGGGTCCGGGGCTCAATCCTCGGTCCAGGCACAAATTTATCTGATTACCAAACCCTTCCTTCACCTCTGACAAGACATCTTGTGAACGTGGGGAATGCCAGGCCTCCACCGTGGTTTGGATTCCACGTTAAACTGTAGGTCCTCCATTTCATCTCACAATCACCCTACCATTACACATTAGCGTAAGTGCGTATAACCCGAACGAGTAGTAAGACGCGGTGCTAATAATAATAATAATAAGAAGAAGAAGAATAATAAGAATACAACAGACAAATTTTCATTGAAATGATAGAAGATTGAGGTTGGGTCTGTAAATAATATCCAAATTCTCCCCTAGAAAGTGTGTATAAGGTTAATTTACAAGAGACGAATCCTATTGCTTCACACTCTCGTTTGTTATTCTCTAATATAGCTCTCAAGATAGGGCACCAGCATAGATAATAATATAATTTCTATAATAATGACTAATGATCGTCAATATATAGTATAGCTCTCGGGCCAGGGATCAAACCTAGATAATATAAAAATCATAAATCACCTGAAAGCTCCACGTTCAAGGTCAATATCTAATAAAGCTTTCAGGCCAGGGATCGAACCTATATGTAGTTTCTAGATCAAGGACTAAAATCCTGCCATAGCTCCATGTTAAAGGTCAATCTCTAATAAAGATTTCAAGTCAGAGACCGAGCTTATATATAATTTCTAGATCAAGGACTAATATCCTGCCATTGCTCCTCGTTCAAGGTCAATCTTTAATATAGCTCTCAGACTAGGTATCGAGCTTATAAATAGTCACTAGATCAAGGACTAATAAACTGATGTAGATCAAAAATCATAAATCACCTGAAAGCTCCACGTTCAGGGTCAATCTCTAATATAGCTCTTAGGCTTGGGATTAAGCCCATACATAGTTCTTAGATCAAGGACTAATGACCTGACATAACTCCACATAAGGACAATCTCTAATATATCTCTCAGGCTAGAGAACAAGCCTATACATATATAGCTCCAATTTCGATGACTGATTCCCTTTATTTCTCCGCATTCGTGGTCAATCTTTAATATAGTTCTCATGCCAAGGATCAAGCCTATATATAGTTCCTAGATCAAGGACACTTAACCAAAGTATTAAGACCATATCTTTCTTTTCGAGGTCAAGTATTGAAATAGCTACCAGACTAGAGTAAAAACATACTTATCAAACAGCTAATGGGTAAAGCTTATATAAAGTTTCCAGATATAGGTAAATGTTTATAGAGCTCTTGGATAAAGGATCAAATCTGAACATAGTATTCAGGCTTGGGATAAAACCTCAATGAGCCTAAAACCCCAAAGATATGAAACTAAAATGTCCCTCAGGTCCAGCACTAGCCGTGAACTAGCTTCAAGGACATGCGCAAAGCCGGGTATAGTTCACAAACTAGGGGTATGAAAATAATAGAGCATACAATCATGTTCATCACTAGCCGCGAACCGGTCCAATGTCATGCTCAAGGCCGAGTAGTGTTCACAAACTAGGTATACAAAAATAATAGAGCATTCATGTCCAGCTTTAGTCGTGAACTAGCTCCAATGTCATGCTCATGGCCGAGTAGTGTTCACAAACGAGGTATACAAAAATAATAGAGCATTCATGTCCAGCACTAGACGTGAACTAGCTCCAATGTCATGCTCAAGGCCGAGTAGTGTTCACAAACTAGGTATACAAAAATAATAGAGCATTCATGTCCAGCACTAGTCGTGAACTAGCTCCAATGTCATGCTCAAGGCCGAGTAGTGTTCACAAACTAGGTATACAAAAATAATAGAGCATTCCTGTCCAGCACTAGACGTGAACTAGCTCCAATGTCATGCTCAAGGCCTAGTAGTGTTCACAAACCAGGGATATAAAAATAATAGAGCATTCCTGTCCAGCACTAGTCGTGAACTAGCTCCAATGTCATGCTCAAGGCCAAGTAGTGTTCACAAACTAGGTATACAAAAATAATAGAGCATTCATGTCCATCACTAGACGTGAACTAGCTCCAATGTCATGCTCAAGGCCAAGTAGTGTTCACAAACTAGGTATACAAAAATAATAGAGCATTCATGTCCCGCACTAGTCGTGAACTAGCTCCAATGTCATGCTCAAAGCCAGGTATAGTTCACAAACTAGGGGTATGAAAATAATAGAGCATTCATGTCCAGCACTAGTCGTGAACTAGCTCCAATGTCATGCTCAAGGCCGAGTAGTGTTCACAAACTAGGGGTATAATAAATATAGATATATAAAAATATTTTTTCCAAAATATAAATTTTGACGATAAAATTGTAGGTGTGGCACTTACTCCTAAAAATTATAATTCCTCACATCATTAGCTCCTCCATAGGATCATTTTATGTTATAGTAGTAGTTTTCACACCTTGGATCTTATCGGCATAGGGTATATTTTTGAAATACTTATCTTATATATATATGTAAACTATTATAATATGTCTGAACGGATCAGGTCAGATCTGAAATCCAGGTAAGGTATGTATCCAGGATAGCTGATGTCTATATATGACCTGCAATGGTTGCATGGTGCATTATTGATTTAGCTCAAATTTTAATAAAATACATTGCCACGTGTATTAAGAATATGTACATAGTTTCAGCCGTCTCTATCTATAAGAAGTGACAGAAAATGTGATCGTAAGTCTTGATGACAGAGTAAGGGAGTAAGATATATAACCAGACTAATAATTAACGAAGAAGCTAGCTCAAATTTTAATAGAATGCACTGGCAATTGAATTAGGAATATGTAGCAAGTTTCAGACTTATATCATTATTAAAAGTGACTGGAAAAGCGATTGAAAGTTTTGATTACAGAGGAAGTTGGTGGGTATCGGTATATACAATGATTGATGTAATTGATTGATCTAGCTCAAATTTTAATAGACTGAATTGTCACGCGTATTAGGAATATATACTGTACATAGTAGACTTGTATTTCTATTAGAAATTAGTGAAAATGTTGTTGGCAGATTCTATGACAAAGGCAGTGGAACCAATAAGGTTTGTAATAACAATATCACGTTCTGAAACATATTCTGACAACGCTATAGTATGTGCTGGAGATCAAGGTCAGTCCTAGTCCTTAATTTAGGGAATAACTGTACTTATTTTAATGCCTACGTATGGATACAAAGCTAGGTCGAACAATATATTTACTGGCCATAATTTAACAAGCTCTAATGAAATGTTTTCAAAATTATCACAACTTTGATAACTAGTTCCAATTTACATCAATCTAAGAATATTTCTTAAAACCCCTTGAATTTGAATAAAGTTTCTTATACTTTGGTGAACAAATTAAGAATATGCCATTATATATGTGAGGATTGAACATATAAATAGTTTATATTTTAAATTCAGACTAATTATGTTGTGAAATTTGGAAGAGTATTAAATTAGTGAACAATATTTTTTTTTAATATTAGATCATTTCAAATATGTTCTCTGCTTCCTTCCCACTTCCTCCTTCTTAATCTGTGTTTCTTACATTTAATTAAATGGAAGGTCAACTTCTTCTATCAAGTTGCCGTACTTTGCGTCCAAGCCTGCCTGGGGCGGCTTCAAAAGGCAGATTAAATTTATATAAAAAATATTTTAATAACAAAAACCCAAAAATATTCACATCTTAAACTCATATATGTAGAGTTTAACACATATTTATAATAAATATATATTAATGACATATACTGAGTTGATTCTAAATAAAATAATGTTTCTAGATATATCTCGTATTTTTTATTTTTATATACTGTATATTGTTTAGTAAATTTTATTCTCTTATCGTTTTTCTGGATTAGCGTATGATTTGTTTTTGTCGGTTTTAAAATGTGTTCATTCAATCAACTTGAATCACTGTCAATCTCAACTACAGTCGAAATAAACCACTTTTACTGTACCTGAATGTTGAACGGTGGGTGTCGACATGACGCACTAAGCACTCTTCTGGCGTTGGCTAACGTGGTTTCCCCGAGCGACTTGAAACGTATTGTATATATATTTACATTTATACATCCATTATCAGCTACCTTTCTTACACGATAACTCCATAAAGTAATAGCGATATTGTTCACGCAGTCTTTCTTACTCGACCTCAATACCCCACAAGCTGGCCGTCGGGAGGTCTGGTCTGAACTGACCTACCTCCTCAACAACCTCACCGCCTGATACTAAGCTCGCGTCGCCAGCATTGGAACACCTGCAATTAACTTTTTGCATCCTATTTCTGATAAGTGAGAGGGGGGGGGCGGGGTGGAGGCTGGGATTTGAATTTTGTTTAAGGGGAGAGTGAGTATTATATATATAATATTGTAACGTAATAGCAGGAAAGTGGTGCAAGTATTAGAGGTGGGGATTGGAGGTTCTGGGCGGAATGGGGGGCAGCGGGCGGGCTTTCAAGTCCTACACACCTCTACTTGACAATAGATAGGTGTTTTATATACAACTGACAAAACCTATCCCTTATACGATTAAGAACATGAATATTAATATATATATATATATATATATATGTTAAGGTCAATTATTAAACTAATATTGTACCGCTTTGTGTTCCAAGAAATCTTCATAAATCAATTTACTTTTTTATGTTTAGAGGATGAACTTACAGCGCAAGTATATTTAGAGAAACAAAGTGTTTCTAAACTAAACAAAGTGTAATCCGCGAAATATTTGTATTTGATTGGACTGGGCAGCATAGGAAAAGAGCATGGAATGCATTCTCTGGGCTAATTGCTATAATTCGATTATGCTTCACACATTGTTTATTTGACAACACTACTTAGGACGACCGAGAACATGAATTATTTATTTACTTAGTTCTCTAATTCAGCACAGCTTTGTGAGCCAATCAATATATATTATTATTTATTATTAGGTAAGTGGAACAATTATCACCTAGGACCTATCCACCACATAATGTAGACTGAGTTCACCAAAATTAATTTGATTAGTGTTTTAAACCATAACTAGGATGCGTGTGTTTGTATTGGTGAAAGCTGTCTGAACATTTTTTGTTATCAGGCTTCACCATTAGCCAAAATTATATCACAGCAGATTAACCAGGAAACTATATACAAGATTGCAATCGAAACAGGAAACGCATCGAATTGCTGTTTTCTCTATTATTCATTTGACAATAGCATAATTGATATCAGTTCAATAGTTTTTATGATTTTAAAAATAATTGTATTTCAAGGTTGATGTAACTTTTTATAATGTAGGAGCATAATGGTTTGGATGGACTTGGTAGTATTATAGAAAGTAACCTCGAGGCCATAATAGAGGAAATGTAGCCGCAAATGCAAGGAAGGACAGCAGACAGGTATAGAGTCCGTTATGAGCGTTGCATTTCAGCCCCTAAAGTGTTTATTCTCACAACCCCTCCTCCTCCTTCCTTACTTCCCGATTTTTTATATTTTTTAAAAGATTTATTTTACTCCCTTCCTCATGGTCCACTGTGATTCTAGGTCACTATTATGACAAGGTTATGAATAACAGCGACTCTAAACCTGTCAGGACTTGTACAACCATCGCTTTGTTATCCAGGTGAAATGAGCCCGTGTTGTGACTACCATTAAAACACCCAGTAAAGAGGTAACTGTGTTGAGTCATGTTGGGGCCACTCCTAACTATCACAAATGCCAGCTTTACCCCCCAGCTTTACCTCCCCCCTACCTTTTCACAAGAAAGTTTTTATTTGACATTATCTTTTTAGCGTTAGAAAAAAATTATTTTAAGAACATTTTTCCGAGGAAATTATTTTGGAAATTTGAGATATTTATACAATGATACTATCAGCTTTGTTAGAGTGGTTATTTGGGGAGTGTTTTACATGATAAATAAGTATTAATATTGTTTTTTCTAAAATAATAATTTTAAACAAGTACACTGATGACAGATTAAAAACAAATATTTTTTTTTAAATGTCTATAAGAGTTTTGGTTAAAATGTATATCTAAAATGTTTTTAATATTAACATTTTTTTTTCTATGAAAATCTATTTAGGCCTATGAAGAGATAATAAACTTTTAAAATGATTGTTTATGATTACCATAGATTATGTGATAAGTATATCCGACTGAAGCTACCATTTGTTTCAAAGTAAAACACAGAAAATTGCACCACGATGAGACTGACTTATATTTAGATCTGAATGACCTACCTTAAGTGCTATTTGTAGGGTGAAACGAGATATTAAGGAGTTGTGGACCATTCAATCAAAAACAAACCTCCTCAGAATACCAATCGTATCGAATGCTTAGTATTTCCATGGTACTAAACAAGAGAAAGCACAATTATTTAATTTGAGGCAAAACGTGTGAACTCACTTGCTGTAAACAAAAAATACGAGTGTTACTATTATAAAGCACACATTTTGAATCAAATTACTTTATCGGAAAACTTATTACAAACTAATTAAACTATTATACAAGAAATAAAATACAGCTCTCAGCTGTTAGTTCATTCCTGTAAACGAAGGTGTTGGATGCTAGTGCTGCTATTGAGTGATACGTGCTTAAATTGTTGTCTTTTAAACAACCTTTAGCGTGATTATGCGTTCACTATGTCTAACTCAAAGCTGAGACCCATAGATACAACATTTGGCTACGACTGGCACCATTGTTAGACAAGAGTTTATGGTGAGGTGAGAGAAACTATTCCCAAAAAATTCTCAACAAATATGTAATATTTTTAGTATTCTTTTTGTTAATGGATTTCATTATAAAAAATTGATCCCAGGACCTACCTTCCTGGATCAATTTACAAAAATAGCTGAATTAGATTATGTAAGCAATTGAGCACTAAGCTAAAAGGTCAAATTAATCAATTGTATTTAAAACTATATTCTTTGTTAATCGAGAGCTATTGATTTGGTAGGAATAAAACCATTTTAGATGATAAAATTCCTTTAACATTCAAATTGAGTTATATTATATTGTTGCCACGCCTGAGAAATTTGTGAACATTACCTCTAATAAAAATTAACGATTCATTTAATGACAATTTTTAAGATTTTGATTAATTTTAGAATAGTCATATTTGGAGAACTTAGTTATTTAGCAGGAAAAGTCAATGTCTGAAATAATAATTACTCGCTTGGAGAACATTGATTTTTATAAAATGCAAAAAGTATCTAGTTATTTTATTTACAATAGTACGCCTAGTATATTCTGCCATTTTCCCCTAATTGGAGTAAAATACATATGGTTATTAAACATAAAAGCCACCATAATTGATCAGCACTTTGAATGACTTATTTATTTTATTTGTTGCTAAGTGTGCTAAGACCATCTAAAAAATACAATCAAGTAAAAATAAATATTATTTATACAATGAAACTCAACTTTTAGAGAAGTTCGTTTGTACTAGTTCTATTAATTTAACGTGAAAGACATAAATGTGTAATGTAGAATGGTTTTAACCAACTTAGAGTGAATGCTTTGTATGTATTTGACTATTTTAACAAAATAATGTTTTATTGAATGAAATTATCAAATTAAAATGGTGGTTAGTAATCTTTAAATTAGTCATCTAAACCATAACAATTAAAAAGTGTACAAACTTTAATATAAGATAGGGAACACTATCACAAACCCTTTTCGTTTTTGAATGTATGTCCCTAGACGTCATCCTTTGGTGTTAGAGGGTGCTGTTGGGCGGCGCAATAAATGGTTATTTTTCGCCGTCGTAATTCGTAACGTGGACTTCGTAGATGTAACATGGAGCATTTCATGGATTCTGAGATGGCTAAGATGCATCTAGCATATAGAGCTGATAAATCTTTGAAAATGAACGGTATTCAATGTGTCAACGCTGTCAGGGAATATATATATATAAATAAATATGGTTCCTAATTAATATATTTCATTTATGTACTGTACCAACAGCACTCTCTAGCATCTGGGAGGGAAGGGGCATTTGCGGGTGTACATTCCCAAACGAAAAAAGTTTGTTTTAGGGTTCGCTAAATCCCATAAAGATCGTACAGAGCAATTAGAATCAGCCTGTGCATACAAACATATATAAATTCAGACAAAAAATTGTTCCTTATTCACCACTTACTCTCAGTATGGAAAATCAGTGCCATTCTTATGGAAGAAAGAAAGTCAACACCGGCTCTTAAAATTAATATGTTAATATAGATAAAAATAAATTAATCACTGTTGAAAAATAAATCAACTGATTTGAATTTATATTTATATTTAATTAAATAAAAAAAATATCTGTCGGTAAATAGCAACGGAAGTGGTAGGACGTGAATCAAATCCACAGTGTGGAGGTGAAATGCCATTATTATGGGAGAAAATGGTCAAGAACTGTCATTTTGACCACTAATACTACACTAATCTACTATAGTTATTAATAAAGCACTTGACATTGAACCAAGGCGATGGTGGTCTCTAATACACCGGGATATTTTAGTTAATAGTTTGATAGCTCGCTGGACATTGAACCAAGGTAATGGTAGTCTATAATATACTAGTATATTTTAGTGCCCCAGCAGACAGCTACAAACCTGATAGGGGAGATATTCATCTAAATTTAATTTAAGTAATATATATCTTAAATATAACTCTTGAAATGGGATTTCTATTAAATGCTAGGATCATTAGATTTAACCCACCTCGGTGGCGTAAATGGCCAACGCGTTTGTGTTGAGCTCGACTGCTGAGGACGGGGAGATCGAGGTTCGAATCTCGGTCGGGTGAACTGTGTGTGTGTGTGTGTGTGGAGGGGGGGTTCCTAAATGGTTTTCCACTCTTCCTCCACGCAAATGTGGGTTCACTTCCTCTAATTCAACCTTCCCAATTCCTAATTCATTAACGTAATTAGTACTTAAAGCGTATAACCCGAATGTGCTATATTAAATACATGCTATACATGTGCTATATTTTATTTAAATGGTGGGGGTTTTTGAGTTTTAGACTACGTTTACCTTGAAAGGAATCTACTATGGTGTAGCTTATAGTCTAGGACCATGTTGTAATGCGTTCTAAATAAAGTGTACTCTTAGTTTAACCTTAGAGGCAATAGTCATAGCCGTTCTAGTTACACCATGGCTTTATAGTATACGCTATACCATAGTGGAATAAGTATATGTAAGTTTGCTACTTTTCAAGGTAAAGAAAGAGTAAACTAGAAACAACATAGCTAGGTGGGTGATAAGATCTGTAATCTGTTCCTAGGGGAACAGGTTGGAAATACCAATATATTAAAATCAGATGAGTTTGATATTTATAGTTCTATATAATTTAATGAAATAAATTGGGGTTTGATATTCCTTACACTAGAATCATCAGAGCTATGTGTATTATAATATATTTAATACTGTCTTTGGATGTCAAGGCTGGCACTTATTCAGGAAGTCCGGGTAAATTATTAAATATTATTGTTATTAGAATCAGCAGAGCCATATGTATTCTGTCATGGTAGGCTTTGACTCCAGGGTTATGTATTATTTGTTAAATGCTATCTATACAATACATTCAGTAGAGCCAGGTTTACTCCGGGGCTGTGTCCGAATAGTCCGTCCAAGGGCCATTGGAAGTCAAGTGCACTTGAAAGTTGCATTTACGTCGACTTAATGGTAGGAACTCATTTTTTATTGTATTTAAATTCTCTTTCAACTGTGCTGATGCACCACTTTCAACGCACTTTACTAAAGGGTAGACATGATTTGTCCTTTATTACCCACTTTTTTTTATATGAAAGCATAATACATTGTGTGGAAATAGAATAAAATATACACAAAATTTTAAATAAAGCTAATATGTTGTGTTATTTGATCTTCTAGATATGTAAGTGATTAAGTTTAATGTTGTAGAGTGAAACATATAATAGTTCAATATTAACACTATAAAAGCGTATAACCCGAACGGGTAGTAAGACGCGGTGCTAAATATTATTAACACTATAAAATAGGTTATACTTGTGCTACCATGGACAAAACATCACCAAAACTCAATATTGTTTCCATGTAAACGCGTGTTTAAGAATCAGTCTCCAGGAAGCTCTTGCTGTATGCCTACAATGTTGTTTAAACAGTGTTATCAACCCAATGCACTTTATTGCGCAAGAAGCGTGTTTTATTAAAGTGTGCATGTAAGTGCACAAGTGTGTAGGTCACAAACCATTCCGAAAGGCCAGGTTTACCTAACACATCATGTCTTAAAACTCGTTCCGTTTTGTCTCAACGCTGGATGAAGATAACCTCCAATGTCTTTATTCTTTCGATTGAACGCAGAAATACTTTAAATCTTCTGGTTTCCCCCGGGTATGTGACGTCATTTAATATTCTTGGAACCAGACTTTTCGTGGAGCAGTGACTAGAAAAACTGGTAATTTCCTGTTCGTGAAAGCATTGGGACCCAAGTAAGATATTATTCTCATAGTAATGTGGCAGTGGATAACCTTGCGAGATTTCATTTAGTGGTAGATTAGTTGTTTGTGACCAGTTTTTTTTTTTTTAAGTTTGCTCATAAGTTAAGTTAGAATAACCCAATTATAGCCGGGCTTACATTTAATATGAAGAGTTTTTCTTACTTTCTTCTAAAGATTTATTTAAGTTTTTACACTCAAACAAATCTATTAAATACAATTAATAAGAAAATCTAAACTATATCAAAGAATATAACTAAAAAAGGATATTTTGTCCATATATTTAGCTCATTTAGATAGTATTGTCCTCATATAGAACTAATCCATTATATAAAGATGCTATAAAAGAAAGCTGTGTGTGTGTAATTATCGAATTCCGTTGAAATATTATAAAATCGATTATTTTTTTAGCACAGCATTTTACCACCTGTTCGGGCAATGTTCTACGCAAATGTACTAATGACGTTAATTCGTTAGGGATTCGGATGGTTCAATTTAGAGGAAGTATTCACGCATTTGCATGGAAGGAAAGTGAAAAACAATTAAGTAAAAACAACCCTCAGTAGGCCTGCAATCGACATAATTCAAGCCCTGATATCCCGGTCATCGTTATTCCAGTCCTAAAGAAAATAGCCTTATTAATATTTCATGCATCCCCTGAAGAGGGTTGATTTGATTTTATTTCTGTCAAATGTAAATTACTTTAAACCAATCAAGAATAACTGTTTACATTTTGTAACCTTACGCTGTAAGGTCTAATAGAATGGTTAGCTAGATACAATTAAAGAAAATTCATAGTAAAGAGCAGAAAATAATTTATGAAAATAAAATATGTATTATTTTGTATCACAATGGGCTTCTCATCAACCATGTCAGGGTTGGGTTCCCACTCCCCTTCCAACAACTCCTCAGCTCATAACTCGATGACCGCTCTCTCAGAGTATGAGTCAATCACACATTATCTTTCCCCTGACCGTTAATAACAGGGGGTCCCACAAGGCTCCTGCCTCTCCCTTGTATTATACTCCTTGTTCATGCAGGACATGCCCATCCCACGTGTTACCTTTGTTTTTCTAGTTCACAAATAATGCCGGATGCTCACAAGTAATGCTGTATTCACACATAAAGCTATGCTATGCTATGCTACGCTAAGCGACATATTTTTCTCGTGTTTTTCACACAGTGAGCTGTACTACGCTATACTTTGGAAGATTTAGTAGAGTATTTGAAGTCTTCAAGACAACATGGCCTTTTGCAGGTCTGTCCGTTGTACGCATGCGCAGTACAAAACGTAGCGCAAGGGAGATGTAAAAATCGCCCTGCCCACGATTTCGCTCGCATAGCGTAGCTTAGCACGGCATAGCATAGCATGATGTGTGAAAGTGTTCGTTTAAATACTTGGCTAGCGATATTAAAACATAGTATATCACAGAAAAGCATAGCATAGCGTAGCTTAGCTTCATGTGTGAATCTGGCATTACACTGCCATTCTCACACAGTCCTCAGATGCCAAGATGGTTTGGACCAAGCTAGCCTTTGCGCTACGGGGGCTGTTGGCCTACCTTCAGTTCCGGCTTATGTCTTTCAATCTTAGAAGATGCAAGCTATCTTGTTCAATAGTTGGAGGCTAGGCTCCCTGCAGCCACTCTATGTGGAGGGTGGCACAGTCTCATGTTCTCTTATGGTCTGATGGTTGGGGGTCAACCTGTATGTGAGATGCAGCTGGGAATACACCTGAAATCAGTGTCGGGAAGAGCATTGGATGTTATGGTGGAGTTGGATCCTCTCCTGCACCCAGCCAATTTGATGGCATACGCCTACAAGTTAGTACGTATTTTTTTTTTTTTGCGTCTAAAAACTATCCTTCTCTATTCCGCTACCGTATTATCCTATTTACTTAAATGCGGATACAATCAACTCTGTACCACTGGTTCCTTCATCTCAACCTCGGGGTCCCGCCCTCAATCCCCAACCAGGTTTGCCTGACCGTCTCAGGCCTCCCCTTCTTTGAGAGGCATATCCATGGACTCAAGAAGTACTTATCAAGGGCACTAGCCATCTCTAGCCCAATTGTCCAGGCCATCGTATATAACGACGCCCCAGCTCATCCCCACTATCGTACCAAGGATGGCATGGTGAACACCTTCGTTGACATCAGTAAATAGCCGGTGATTTGAATCGAGGGTTTCATGTCCATTCTCCTAGCTATTAGCGGATAGGGGGTGGGAGCAGGTAGCGATAGATGCAGAACTCAGTGCTGAGACCGTCAGAAATTTAGGCAGGATTATCCGGCCATGTATCCCCGAATATATGGAGTCGGGTAACAGGGGGAAGGTACCTGTTTACTGAAAAATTATCAACTCACTGAATAAATATAGGCTGTGCAGGGGAGGCAGTTGCCACCTTACCTCAAGTATAAAAATGCATATTTTTTTAAGAATATACTTTATTCTTTGGTTCTAGTTTCAAATGAGATAGCTTATGAGAACCCACAATGGTTTGGTGTTAGCTCTAATAAAACTTGTTTATCTACAAATATATTTGGCTACTCTGTATATGTTTAAGAAATAATAAAATTAATATAAAAAATAGAGATAGATCTATTATTAAATGACTTTCCAGCAGAAAGTACTGTTGTCTCATTTTTTTACCAACAACTGTAACCACTCTTCAGGTTGCCCTTACTAATCAAAATAAGTGCCCTTCAAGCTGCTCTCACCGTTCAAAGTAAGTAAGCTCCCTTCAGTCTGCTTTCACCCTCAAAGGTAAACTCCCTTCGACATTTCATATTACCATCCAGAATCATCATTTTTGGAAGCCAATTTGAAGAACGTCACCTCGGCCAAACTATGGTTAGACAACGGGGTGAACGAGAAGGAAAACGATGCCTATCTTTACTTCCAACATATACCACCTACTCTTCAGCTAGAAACTCACTCTTTTCCCCCTTCGTTGATTAGTTATACCCTTCCCCGATCAGCCTACTAAAGATGAGACTCTTTCCCTCACACACATTCTATACACCTTTTATATGAAATAAAATAGGCTATAGTACTGTCATGTAAGATTGTGTACCCAACTCTTTCCCGGTAGAGATTTGCTTGTACTTTTAGCCCTACTATGGTAAGGACAGGTGTTGATAGTGATGGAGGGGGTGGACACCTATAGTGTTTGTGCCATGTTTGTTAAAATATATTTTTAAAGGTTGCTTGGCACTCTGGAGTTGACTGCAAAAGAATACAGTCGGGATGCCGCAGTAGTCGGGCCCCAAATTTATGGTGACGCTTCCTCACGTAGTTGTTTCCCAATAATCTATTGGTTTAATAACAAGGAGTAGATAAAACTAAATAACAATATATTTGTGTTCTTTGTTGTAGTTATAAAATAAAACCGTTAGCAACCTTTAAACAAATATATACAAAATAATACAAAACAATGTAGATTGGACCAATAAATAAAAACTAGTGAACAACTTAAAATTAATTGTATTAAATGGCTGTCGCGACTACAAACTTCATCATAATAACGTGTAATACAAAGCAAATTTCAACTGTGAAGAGTGGAAAATTACGTAAGAATATAGGGGGAAGTTATATATTTAAAATATACTTTGTGATCAAGAGGAGATGAACAGCATTTGGACAATCAGGGTCTACACATCAGTGCAGTGACATAAAACAAATGGGGAAGCTGGGTGGGCACCATTACATTGCATGTCCATTAAATCGCATGTCTATTACATCGCATTTTGGGGAAAAATACATTGCAGGTCCATCACGTCGCATTTCTCCCACCTATCTATACACAGCTAACCCTAATCTGATGTACAACCAATAGGATTGAAGGGGCATATATATACAATTACATCGCAAGTCCATTACATCGCATGCCCATTACATCGCGTTTTGGGAACAAATACATTGCAGGTCCATCACGTCGCATTTCCCCCACCTCTCTATACCCAGTTAACCCTACTCTGACGTACAACCAATAGGATTGAAGGGGCGTATATATACAATTACATCGCATTACAAATACATCGCATGTCCATTACATCGCGTTTTGGGAACAAATATATTGCAGGTCTAACACGTCGCATTTCTCCACCCATCTACACACAGATAACTATATTGGTCAACACCATCCCAACAAGTTGTGTAACAATATAAAGATGGAGGAACCAGGATGTTGTTCCAACAAGTTGTCTAGAATAAACGCAGCTTACTTTCCAAATGTCTTGTCTTCCAACATGTTGGGTCCAACTTGTTACATACTAAACGAGGCTTCACTCTCACTATGTGCCTAATTCCCCTTGTTGGCAAAGTTAATTACAAGGATAGTGTACCCGACTCTCATCTTGAAGTTAAGTAGTTAGTTAGATTTAAAAAGAATTCATCTGTTTCAGAGAGGGCAAAAGTTAGCATATCCACTCTCATGTATTTCGCCAACCTTAAATTTTCCGTTGGGAGGGGGAGAGTTTCTAACTTGCCAGAAATCTAATGTCCTTAAATAAACTTGGAGACTTGAATTTGTAAATTCCAATTGCTATGGTGCAACGAAAATCAAAGATGAAATCAAATTAAAAATATACCCTATTTATCTAGACAATTTTTCCAGAGAAGTAAAAAATAAAATTATGGTGTCTTTATTTTAGGAGTGTCGTTAACAGGTGCACACAGGTGGTTGTTGTGGAAATCCTGATTCACCTCGCGTTGTTGCAGAAGTCACTCGCAGAACAGTACAAGGTGAGGAAGATGACCTGGCAGCAGATGGTATGAGTGGTAGCCCTCATCACACAGAGCTTGGCGTACCACCGACTTTGATACGTTCGTAGCCCATGCAATGTCACGTGTACTGCGTGTTGGTACCTGTTGGACAGACGCTATTACACCATCCTCAAGACCCGGTGTCCGCACATTGAGTGGTCATCCTGCATCCTCGCGCTGTGCTGGTCCCATTTGCCCAGTCTCTCGGCAACGCAACTCCAGCTAGCGAAACATATTTATTCTTAGATGCCATCTGTTGGAATAACGATCGGCGTACAATCGTGCCACAAGTCCAGCTTGGCTGTTTGATGCACCCATGGCCATTGCCATGTCCCAATACTCTACGTGTGTGTAGGCCTACTCCATGGCCTATCTTACACTGATGAGCTTGACTCTTTACCTAGCCCTATGCCTTACCACCGATTCTTAATGTGAGGCACAGCGTTACTCATAACCTCTTTCTTCTACTGTTTTTAGAAATATAATGCAGTATTTCTAGGGAACTGAGAGCCTCACGTATTTTATAAAAAAGTATTTTCTACTTAGTTTGTGGCAGAAAATCGTGTGTTACAGTCCGTATCCGCGAATTTCTGGACATCCTGTATAGTATATCACATATAATTTAAGTGTCAGTGTTTGTAAGCGGATTGATAACACACAAAAAAAAACGGCAAATTTAAATAAACATATAGGCTTTAGGAGTGATTACAAATATTTCCAAATAAAGACTCCACCCGTGAACATCCAGAAACCACATGAAATAAATGTTTTTATAATGTATCACTATTACAAGGTGACTAGATATTTAACAAACGCAAGGACTTAAAAATTCCTGCTAGAAGTTTCTCATATCCCCCCACCCTCACAAACTAACTAGAAAATATGTAATAGTATCAAATTCTACCACCATTCCAACGAGATTGGGCATTTAACAAACGCAAGAACTCAAATAGTTCTGCTAAATTGTTTCAAACATCGCCACTTTCACTAAGTTATTAGATAATTAACTATTAAACAAACATGGCAAAAATTGATATTTAAAACATTTAATATGACCACACATAGTAATCATAAGCATTAAAGTAGAGTATTAAAAAAAAATCAAACAATATGTTTTAGTTTAATATCCACGTTAAGTGTATAAAATGGGTTTTTATGAATAGCAAAGTGATTTGTTATTCAATATAGAAGTGTACAATCAAATCCAAGATGACTTTCCATTATATGATTGCTCATTTTATTACTGTCACAAGAACTTAATTTAATGATGTATTAAAAAAAAGTAGCAGACCTTGAATGGTGTAGCCAGGAAAACTATCTCGTTCCCACACAACAGACAAGGACGAGACACAAGGAGAGAGCACTCGATTAAAAAACAGACGTTATCATTTGTGATGATTTATACATATAAAAACAAGTGAAGTTAGTATCCTAAGAATATAGTAATTATTTTGAACCATCAACACTCGTAATAGGCCTAGACTTGTTTTCACGCCTAGTAAGAAATAATACTTCATGCCCCCCGAGGATAAGAAGCAATTGGTAGCCTATTATGTAAATAGCCATTACTTAAACACACACAAATCCTTAACGATATTAATTTAGTTTAAAAAATACTTATTAACAGTTCACAAATCCTAAAACAAAATCAATATCGGTGAAAGTATTAATAATGGTGGTGGAACCAATTAGGGCATTGTACCCTACCTCAACACATGGAAAAAACAAAACAAAAAAAAACTCTAGATTTATTCCACTCTCCTTTGGTATTCTAGAATACGAATATTAAAATAGGCCTTCCATTAAAATATGTATTCTTTATATCAACATTTACAAAGTTTTGTCATTATTAATATATTTCTTTGAGTTGTGGGTGGGAATAGATTAACACCACTACCCAAGATCGTTATTTTGTCTAATAATTGGTTGTTAACTTAATCAGTATTAAAGATTTTTAATCGACTTTATTTTTGTTATATAGATTTATTTTTTATTAATTACATATATTTTAAAAATTCTTCCTGCAAGATAGTAGATGGGTCATTCTTGTGAAAGAGGCAAATTTAACTTTTAAAATTAGTGGCAAATAAATGTCAAATTTATCAACATTAAAAATTATATTTAATTTGTATACGTTCTATAAAGCATAATTAACATACCAGCAGTATATTTATTTTGTTAATTCATATAAAAAAATAATAATTTCAAAACAACATTCCAGGACAATGACAGTACTGCCAGGACAATGACAGTACTGCCAGGACAATGATGCAAGTATCAAAAAGTCAAATTAGATACTTGTATATTAATGTTTACTAAAACAGGTTTTATGTATTTATGTTATGTTTATGTTGATACATTCCATAAAGTTAATATAACCAATTTTAATTATTCTTAAAACTAATTAGGGAAGCTTAAGGCTAATCACAAAGAGGAAAACACTTGAAAACAAATTGGGATGTACTGTTGCCACATGGTTCAGGGGGATCAATTCTTCTCACAACATCCGTATACAAATAGCTAAGAATGTCTTTCTGATTTGGCCATTTTCATTACTTTTTATAGAATAGGACTCAAATGTGCCCAAATTGATACTGGATCATGTCTCAAAGATTT